>JAECUM010046081.1:0-44661 GCA_016617855.1 Megalonaias nervosa
GTACTGACAGTTGCTCAAAAGAAATTGACAAATATTGCACGAAGTAGAAAACATTATATTTATTTCATAGAAGAGATCCAGGTTATATCTTTGTGCCGGATTTAGTTCAAGAAAAGTGTGGGATTATCAGTCCAGAAATTGTATGTGATACTTGTTTGTGTGTTCCTTTTGTTTTCCTTTTTAAAATTCCATATTTTGTTTGTTTTAAAAAAAAGATCCAATTCTGATATCGTAAATCGAACTTCAAATTTGACTATTAAGAGATAATAATGGAGCTTTCTGATAAAGCAAAAAAAGGGTTTGTCTAAAAATAAAAAATCATCTAAGTGATAATATAAAACATTGAAATATCACTGAAAGTAATTAAATAACCGTCTGTTAACACAATATACTGTTTTCATACCCGTGTTTAAAAAGAACGACCAATATCTAATCAAAGTATCCATGATACTGATGTCAACCATCATAAGATAGTAATAAAACTTTTTTTGAAAGGGAGATACCAGTAATATTCAAAACGGATAAAAATTTTGCAATAAATATTCGATTATTATCTTAAATTGTTATGATATTCGCCGATTTACCATGTCTGATTAACGTAAAGTCTTAATGTCAAGCCGTTCACTTCAATCAGGTGCAAGGTCACATAAATAAGCGTGCAAAGTCACATAAATAAGCGATGATCTCATTCATAATAAACCTCACTGAATATAATCATAATATAACATAAAAACAACTTTTATAAAAGTCGCTGAAGTGTTCAAAAGATAAACTCAAGAAAGACAAGAACGCCTCATTAGTATGCGTGGATCTCACTTATAACCGTACGCATCCAATACCTTGATATTTAAATCTACACGTTTGTACCAAATTTAGTTTAGGAATAAATTCTCTAGCGTAACATCAGGTTCAACAAGCCCCATGCAATATCACCTCATTAATATCAATGGTCTTCACTCATTATCAAGCTCATGTGAGATCATGATCATATAAGAATTTTGTCCTAGTCGGATCAAAATCGGATCAGAAGAATCTCTTCCAGAGTGATATCAATCTCAGGGAATCATAAGCATATAAATTATACCATTGATGAAAGTTTTATAGATCTTGACGATATCAGCTCATATTACAAGTTTGTTTGTTCAAAATCTGTATGAAAAATATGGCCTCCAGAATTGTAATAGGCTCGACTTAAAAGGGGCCTATGGTGGCCGAGTCGTCTAAGACCACCCGGGGCCACTTGTAAGTTTTAGACACTTAGAAAAATTCTCTAGTTTCGTAGTATGATAAAGGAAGTTTTGGATTTGCACTACTTTTCTAGGTCACCGCTTCTAACCGCCTTTATTTTTTTCTTATTTAGCAAGCAAGCCACAGAAGTTGTGCAACCCGTGGTAAATAAAATAAGTTCCTAAACGACCTCACATTTCAACTACGCTTTCAGTTACCTTATAAAAAAAATGTCAACAATTCCAAAACGACTGTGCCTATTTTTCGCCCACTAAAAGAAACACAACGAATTCCATATATATATATATATATATATATATATATATATATATATATATATATATATATATATATATATATACACACACCACCATGTCGGCCAATTCTGCGCGTCGGGTAATTCTCCGCAACGATACGTCATTTCTGTAAAACTTGGATCTCGTGTTATTTTGGGTCAAAATTCCATTTTGTATCAAGAAAGATCGATCGTACTTTAATTAAGAAAAGTGATATTCATAAAGTGTACAAAAATATATCACAGTTCGACTCGAAATGCGTAAGAAAATGTGATTTCTAAATGTCAACATGAAGACCCACTCCATGACCTTCTTGAACCTGTAACCCAGAAAATCCCATTTACTATGCATCTTTTAGAATCATACAAATAAATACATCATATAAAAGATGAAAATGTATACCTTACAAAAGTCTCCATCTTAATCCAAGTTTTCAATTTTGCAAGAAGCTGTCCCACACGTACAAAATCATCTGTTACCCAACGTGTCAACTTGCCGCTATAACGGGATTCTCAAGAAATTCCCCGGCGCATAGTCTGTTTCTATATTCTTTAGTAATTTTTCACCATAAACAAGATGTTGTAAATACATTACATCTTATTCATTGTTGTTTCTCTTCCACGTAATAGCATAATTTTAATAAAATGTTGAACTTTACTAACTTTTTTACAAGATCGGTTTAGTTTGTTTAATATCACTTGCAACTTTTTAGCATTGTTGCCTTGAATTTTGTAAAACTAGCTATAAACCTGACCTAATTACTCCACTGAAATGCTGACAGAAACAGTCCAAAGTAATGTATTTCATTTCTATAGCCCGATGGATAAACATTACATCTTTTTAAAGCTGTGCGCAGAATAGGCCGACATATCGCGATTAATCAAAACTCGCAGATGGTATCCGGTGTGTCCAATATTAATATTATTTTGAACAGAATATTCTGGTGACAATTGCCTCTTTTCAAATGGTAAGTATTGCAGTATTTTATTTTCGCCAATCTTTTGAATTCGGTATGTGTTTTGCTTCAGTACTGGAGACGGAAACCTTAGGTGCGCAGAAATGCCCGACAGCATTGTGTATATATATATATATATAAGAAAGAGGTAGTTATAGTATATATATATATATATATATATATATATATATATATATATATATATATATATATATATATATATATATATATATATATATATAACATGCATGTGCTACCATACTACTCGAACTAAACGACAAGAAATTTCGACGAAAACACATATGCTACCGCTCACGATATACGTATCCAATTTGTTTCAAAGTGTACCGAAACTCACGTATGGCTACAAAACGTATACTATGGAAACCTTGTTTCGGATACAGCAAATGTAGAATATCTTTAACAAAAGCGACCCGACAATCTTTGAACAGAATTACCACAGATATCCGGTAGATAAGTAGACGATCTACACCTTTGGAGTCTTCTCTGATATAGCCAAATGTCGCATACAGGTGAAGGAGAAGCTGTTCTATCTGCTGCCTGACCTGTAGCAGACGTAATTCTCTCCAATATTCGCACACATGCATCCACAGACGGTTTGCCAGATGCCTTACATGATCGTAATGGTGCTACGACACCGTGCAGTGGAACAGAACCATCTCTGTACTGATCTACAATTGCCACTGTACTGCTTAACAAAGCAAACAACCAAAACGCTCTATACAATATACTAGGGAAATACCAAAACCAGAAGACTTTGTGGAGTTTAGAAACAAGGTACCGAGCATGACCTTCCAACAACTGTAACAGAAAACACTTCCACTGAGGATATCCTCGTTTAGTTTGATTGGTTACCAATCCACGCTGTTGTTCTGGACAAACACCACGACGGTGTACGTGCGTATCTGCGTACATTTAAAAGAAAAACAGGGAGTGCGCAGGAACATTGGCCCAAAGCAAAGGACCACACGCTAGACATCCTGAAACGGATTTGGAAGCCAACGAAGTATCGACACAAGAACTTCTATGGGATACAACCTTTGTTCGATTGCGTTCAATCGCAAATTATTTGAATGCAAACCGAAGTCTTCTAAAATTTACAACAGAAGACGCAGCAACTATACAAAAAGTTTCCCTTTCATCCACGCGAGATCGAAAACGAATGCTGGACGAAGAAGATATTCTGCTACGAGAAAATAGTTGGCGAGATGAAGTAGCCCAGCAACGAAACAAAACCAATCGAAAGAGTACCTTATACAAATACAGGTACCCATACACATACTAGGAGTAGACACAACTAAAGGTGAGCATTTCTATGAATATTTTTCTGGTTTTGTGGTGGCACTTAGAAAAGTCATAGTTTTCTAACACTACAACAACTAGGTCTATCGCAAAACAGAGGTCCATTGGACATATTCTAGATCTGTAGAATGCCCTTTGCACGAGTCCTTCTACCCTGACAGGAAAAAGAGATACGCAATCTTCGTAGAAAGATATCCGTGGCTGAAGAAAAGAAACAGTTTGAGATTGGCACAAGCAGGCTCTATCGGACATGGGAAACGGCAAATGGGCAAAATTATACTACAAAACAACAACTATGCCCCATAAAAAATAGAACCCGATACACCTGTGGAGGAAAAGCAAGACAAGGCAGGCCCGTTGGAGGATCTTGTTGTTGCACTGGCAAAGTATGGGGGAACAAATACAAGTGTTAGACCAGGTAGACCGGATGGAAAATCATATGTCCAAGCTGAAAAAGTGGCGGGAAAAAATACAAGTGGAAGACCCCTTGGAGGACTGTGTCTAAGCTGGAAACTGCTGTACAACATCTTGCGGATGATGCCTCAGAGAAAAATCGGTTGGTCTTACAAGAGCTCGATGAAGAACAAAACGACCAGCTTGGGTGCATCCAGCAGCGACATGGCTGGGGTGGCTGCTGGAGGCTTTGTGCTATGACAGCGGGTCCCCTGAGCGTGTGGAAGAGGCTACCGCAAACTGTCGCCGGTTGGTTATAGGAGGCTGCTTGGATGTGGATGCTTGAATCGATCTGATTTGAGACTTGTGCCACAAACTGACAAAAACAAACAATATGGACTGGTAGTATTGGTTTAGTATAAACAACTTTTCGGTTTTCCCTACAAGGTTTTATAAAAGACTAGTACCACACGTTTGATTAGTGGAATACAATGGCAAAATGGATATTGTCTGCTGTATGGACCGACCAAACATAACACCAGTGGTGGTAGGGCGCTAGACCTTTTAAGTACGAACAATTATCCCAGTTTCCAAACCAAGTATGGACTAATGAAGGTGAAGCTGATCTAATATGCATCCGTATTGATTGTGCTCCAGACCAGATTCGTTTTGGCACGGTTCGAGAAGCATGCTACTAGTTGGTGGATCCGTGGACTTCCTGTAGCACAACAGATTTTGTATAGGAAATATGCACAATAGCTCCATCGACACTGTCTGACCAAAACAGGTGCGGTGACCAATCGCGATCTCGACCTTGTTTTCGAAAACGACTAACCACCCTCTTTTCCGAAATGGGCATACGCGGTTGCACTAAAAAAACGCCAAAGCGGATAGGTTGATCCAAACGTTTGTGCAGCGAATGTCGACGAACTAGAACAATTGTTGTCTACACGTGGTACACATGGATTCTAATGTTTCAGACCCGCTTGTTTCCAAAAAGCTGTTTGGTTGGCACAGAAAGGATTGGGACGAATCTATGTCGTTAATCGAGAAAGGGTCCTCCAAGTCTTTTGAAATGAACTTGTACGACCATCGTACATTCGTATGGAAATATCGACCTTTTGCATTTGTTTCAACCAGCTATAATGCTTCCAAACCATCACGTATTCATATGGTGGCGTAAAAAAAGCATTGCATAGGTGGCTGCTATAGAAATTCTTCCAACAACTCCCTAAGGATTGTGATCGTGTTGATGCTCCAATCGTAAGCGATCCAAAAACAGGGGTTGCAGGGCGTGTTTGCCCAGGACTTGCGGCTTCGTATTTGGGCTGTCAAGAGCATTTGGTTATTATATATTTGTGTACGAAGGTGGATCGGCATTGCCTGATATTTGCACATTTCTTGGACATACCGTTCCTTTGTCTTGGTCTAAGACACCATTGCCTACTACGACAACACCATAGGTGCACTGCTGTTGGCTACTAGCGCAATAATTTGATCTTTCTTGTTTGTGAGTGTTGTACGCGTTGCACCCAGCTAGCATCGAATAGGTGGTAGACATATACCAAGATTATCCTATCGTTCCAACTCGAGCTCAAAAAACCAGAAACCATACACGAGGATTTCTCAATTGTTTGTTCGCTCCTAATCATTGCTGCATTATTGCAGAAACAGAATGGTGTGGGGTGTGCCTCCAAATATAGCTGTTGCATATTTGTGGCAGATGCATCTCCCTTCTTCGACATAACAGTCTTTCAGAAATTTGTGTTTGGTGGCGATTCCACCTTTTGCTTTTGGATTTCCAGAACTTCTGCAACATGGTCCATGGAGCTCAAAAATTTTATTGCTGTATCGAAGGCTTTGGCAAGCCTGCATATATTCTCCTGTTTCTACTCGTTCGGTGCTACAGGACACTTACCTTGTTCCAAAATATTTCCCCGCCGTTGCTGTTGGACAAGTAGCACGGACTATCGATCTCTAGCAGGATACGCCAGGATGTATGCGAGTGGATATTGTAGAAGATCGAAGATATATTTATTTAGTCCTTATATTACACGAAATGCTTTCCGCACAACTATAGGATGTCTCTTAGACATTTTTCCGCTATGAGTTTTTTTTTTCCTTGTACATCGCGGACGAATTACGCTTTAGCAGTGCTATCCTTGTTCCGTCGAAATCCTAGCAGCCGAACCTGCTTGGTGGTTTGGGAGGATGTTTCCAATTTTATCTGTTTCCTTTATTTGACAACGCCTCGCAGACCATATCTAGATAGGAAATTATTTTCTGTTTTTCTGCACAACCAGGATCTGTTATAGATCCTCTATCTTCTTTCTTCTTCGCGATCGGGACTGTGCTAGACTTTCTAATGTCTTTTGTCACCACAGTTCCAACATTCTGGCATGTGCAATCTTCAGCAACCTCTTGTTCTATTTTTGTAGACAGTAGCAAAGTCTCTCAATTGGTTCTTCATCTAGCGGCCATACTTGTTGTTTTACGCGTGGCTCTGTCGAACGCGCAAAATCCAAGATACATATGTGGAATCTTAAACTATTATCGATGGGTCATGAGGGATGTGTATCTGTACTGGATGGCTTCAAGCGGCAAATGTTTTGCTTCCTGGTCTTTTGTATAGCATCGTTGATGTTCCAACAAAATACCATCGTCGTCTCCCGGGAGAATGTCTTCTCGGCAGATAGGACAACAACGAAATTCAAACTCCGACATTGGCCATAGCACGGCCCTCTCCCATTTGTGGACGTCTTCGACTTTCGTTTTTGTAGGCTGTATGCATGTTCCAGACACACGGGTGGTTTTGTATATGTGTACCAGGCTATGAAAATTTTGCTGTTGGGCCGATCGGCTAGCGCCATGTAACAACCCAACGCATTGGCGAAATTTATTTACTGTCGCGATGGTGGTTGTAGAACAAAATTTTTGCTCGTGGGGCAATACCAAATGCAATACTTCTTCTACAACGAGTTCTGCAGTTTTCGAATTGCGTTTGACACTTTATCAGCATGCACACAGCGACGCTTCTATACCTGTGCATCCTCGTGCCAGTTTGGATAGTCAGTGTGTTTCCCCGGATTCAATATTTGAAACAATTTTGTTTGCATTGTACTGTGTAGAAGCGGGATTTGTCGTAGATCCGAAAGAGCGTCTTCGCCAACGCTGCTTGCATTATCCAGAATTGTGCCTTCTGCATTGAACACAAGTGTGTCGTCGTTTTGCATTCGAAACCCTTTTTCGAGAAGGTATTGTACAAGACACGGTCGATCGAAAAAACGATAGAAATCTCGTGTGCAGTCGGTGGTGTAGAGTCCATGGGCGAGTAGTCGCTCTCGAAATCTGCCTAACACGTCGTCATTTGATCCGTAAGGATTTCGGAGACGACCACTTTTGCCACAAATAGAGCGACCGCAGTTGTACTCCAGTCTAAGTTGTTTTGCTATTCCCATGCATATCGAACTAGTCTGTTTGCATCGAATTCTTTCTCCTCCTTAGTCGATCGTACTATACCTCAGTTGCTACCAAGACTAACTGTATGCAAAATAGAAACGTTCGGGTGGGCATTGCGGTTAGCCGGGATGGTTTTCTGTACCGCTCCTAGAATATCAGAAACAATTGCTCCGGCAGACCCACCATCCCCGGTTGTATAGAGAACGCTGCCTTTGGTGTAAACAGCATATTTGCGGCTAACTTATCCAAACACGTATACGTCGTCCACAAACGCTGGAAGACCGGAGAGTGGCTGCAAATGTGTGCGACCCTAGCTCCCTTGGATCTAGTCGACAGTGGAGATGTCTGGTACTAGATTGCTTTCATATGTGTTTTCTTGCAGTATATGTAGTGCTACCGATGTTCGCGAAGGAGACCCACACTTTGGAATGTGGCATATATTGTTGGGATGCAAGGATCTGTTTCTGGCACTCAGGCATTTATTGTATTATTTTGTAATACATCTGCGGCTTGCATGGTTGCCTCGTATTTTGGAGCTACTTTGTTTTCCATTTTCATATACAGGCTTCAGTATTTCTCCAATCATCTGCTTGTTGTATTAGCTTTGATGTCTTTGGGTTTGGTTTTAAGGCTGTTTTCGGTTTCGATTTTTTGGTGTCGAGATACCACTATGTCGAAAACATGTCACAAGTCTGTGAAACAATAATGATAGCCCCAAACCAGGGTAGCTCCGAAAAAATCAGTTCTAATAACTGTATGACTCTGGCTGATTGCTTGGGCCACTTCCCTTTGATGAGTTATTGATGCTAATAGTCCACGGGTTGTACAACGTGTGTGGTTTGCTTACTAAATAATAAAAACTCACGGGACATAGAGGCTGTGACCTAGAAAAGTAATTAAAACAAAGATCCAAAACCAACATTAGCATACGACTAGTTTCAAAAGTGGAATCTTTTTCATTTTTGTCCGAAAATGTATTTCCGTCGTTAGCGGCAGTTTTTATTGCACCTTGTCAACAATCCAATTAATAACGCTTGTCCCCAAAAATTAGTACCATAAAATGGAGCATAAAAATGTATAAGTAGCAATTCTCCACTTTCATAATATATTGGAAATAAAACATATATGCTTGAAAAAAGTACGTATAACTGTGTTAAGAAATTATCATTCTACCATACAACACTGCACATAATTTATAAAGAAGTTTAAAAGAGAAATTTGCATCCGTTTAATGAAAAAATTAAATTTATCATTATAGCGGGCTCTCAAAATTAAACACATTATTCGTCAACACCTTCAAAACAGTAATTGCAGACAGTTATACTCTACAGAGTATGATTGGTAAATTGAGAAAGTTGAATGCACAAAACACTGGTTCTTCAGCTATTGTGTTTGAAGCATACGCTAAGAAATATAGACTACCACATAATTTCCTGATGCTTACGGATCATTTTCTGTGGTATCATGGTGTTTTTTCTCAGGATTTCAGATTCACTATTGCAATGGCACAGGAATAGTTGCAGAAGACGGTAACCAAAAACAACGATATTTTAAAATATTTTTCCATCGTGTTACGATTCAATGACTCAGTTTGTTAACTTCAATTACAGGAACGTAATTCCTGTCTTCTGTCAAAGGCGAATGAATGATTGGAAGGATTACCATATATGTTTTATTCTCAGGGGATTAAAAGAAGGCAACAATTTACGGCAGAAAAAAAACCACTGAACTCAGTAGCGTATGAACCATTCATACACCGATAAACATAGTATTCGGATCGATTGAAAATTATTATAGACTGCATGGTAGAGGTCATAACTTAGCCAATGTCTACAAATAAAAAGAAAAAATAACGTATAGGCACAACAACAGTACATTTATTGCAGATACATACATACATACATACACACACACACACATATATATATATATATATATATATATATATATATATATATATATATATATATATATATATATATATATATGTGTGTGTGTGTGTGTGTGTGTGTGTGTGTGTGTGAAAAAAACTCAGAATGTGACTATGAAGTTTCTTTTAATTAAAAAGTCCCAATTAAATAAATGGATGAATAACAATTTTAGATTTTATATGGTCGTAGTTTTATATGTGATTTTTCTCTTATTAATTGAGATTTATATACATACAATGCTAAATACTAGATCCTACCACATAATTAAAAATTGTATCGTTTCTTGTTTTCTAACCAAATTACGTGTGTAGCATTTAAAAAATTCTATATATTACCTTGTGCATTTCATTTCTGTTTAGGATGTTTAAAGCCGTTGTTCTAAATACAACATACCCTGGAACCTTTCTCCACATTAAAGTGTAATCGCTAAATCTCCAAGTTTTACAGTTATTATCTTCTTATAGCATCATCCTTAAGACATAAATACAAATTCTAATGAGTTTCCCTGAGAAATATGTATAGAGCTCTATTAAACAAGTCCAGCAACATTCTGGTGTTACTTTTACTTGTTAAATTTTAAGTTCATTACAATATTTTACATTAGCGGAATAAAAGTCAGTTACTACGGACATTTATTATACTTCTATTAATTCAATACCAATGTAGAGTTTAGCACGAAATTTACCTTTTTATGATCCTGCAACTATCGTACACCATTTCATTTTTCCACAAGTACAAACATTTATATTTCGTCCAAAACCAGTTTGATTTCATCAGATTAACGAACTTGTTACTCCCTTGGTACGGTTTCTTTATTTTTTTTTATCTAGTATATGAACTTTTCTTCCCTGCATTACAAACCACTGAGAGTAATCATTCATTGATTAGATTTTTAAAGATTAATTTGGCATCATTATAGCTGTATCCACGATTTCAGTTATAATGTTTATTTTGGTCTGTTCTGGCTCGTTAGACAAATAAACTGACAAAATACTAAACCCATTTTATTCTACAGTATGTATAACATTATTTCTGAAAACTATACTGATCATACGATTAAATGATCATGGTTGGAAATTTATCGATGTGTACATTTTACCTAATCATTCACAAAGGTAAATAAAGTCCGAAGGGCTTTATGTTAACATTGTGAGTGATTAGGTAAAAAATTAACACATCAATAAATGTCCAACCATGATCACTGAATCCCTGCAATTCCAATTTACTTCCCTTCTGTCATCCGATCAGGAGATTTCATCAGTAAAACATTCACTTTTATGTAGATCGAAGTTTGATTTCATTAGCCTCTTAACTACGAAAGAATACACAGCCCAATCTTCGCTAGAGCCGTAGAGTGTCATAGCGGGTCATACAAGTGATGCATTGATAAGATCATTATCTTAATATATAAGAAAATGGTTGATACTATTTAACCCAGGCTATTCGTTTTTTCTAAGATTACGTTTCCGTATGGCCCGTTGTTTTTATAGCATTCGTTGTTACTTTTTCTACGGATTTCGATCTTTCAAACGTAAAATCGTGTCCATTTTTAAGGAGATCCTTTTCCTGACATATGATCCTGACCTTTAATAACAGCATCCTGGAACATGCTGTCGAAGCGAAATGCAATAATTTCCGAAAATTGACTTGTAAAGCCTCCCATATGCCTTTTTTAGTAGAAGGGGTAAGTGTTTAAGTGCAGAAAGGTCTGTGCAATTACATTGTTTTAACTTCTAATGGTCGATTTTAATCTCGGGTTTGTAAATTTTGATCGGAAACCACAGGAGTGGGGGGGGGGGCTTGTTGTTGTTATTGTTAGGGATGATATAGATAAAACTTCACATCAAATGACCTGGAAAAGGGGAAGCAAAAGTAGTCCGCAGAATTTATCGATGTGTAAACATTTACAGATCAGCATCAATAGACAGTTTACATCCATTCAAATTATACAAGACGCGGTGAATTCATAAAAATTGTAATCAAATACTTGTATATGTCATAGCAGATATGGCGACGGAAATGGAATTCTCGTCTAAAACTATATTGTAATGCCATCAGGCATCTGCATATTGTTTCAACCGAATAATTTCATCCTAAAAATGAAACAATATTTATCTATCAATATAATTGGCTTGATTTTATACTGAAGTGAGTCATTCAACTTCATATTTTTTGTCGACTGTAAAGTTTCATTTTTTTCAACTTGTTCATAACTGTTACAAGAATCGGCGAACTCTACCAATCATTTTTGTGGTTTTAAAGTCTGTTTAACTGTGAACAAATCGTCTTGTTCGTCGCAGAGCGATAGCATTGGACTTGATTATTACAATGTGTACTTATTGGCAAAGATAGTGACGTTTATACTTCACTGTCATTGTAACAAATACTTCACTGTCAATATAACAAAGTGCTTATTATATGTGGATAATGAATATCGATAAAGGTTTAGGAATTGTAGAAAGGAAACTAGACAAATCTATGTAGAACTTGCTAGGGAAAAAGGAAGACTATTTGATAGAGAGTGCTCAGCCAAGAAGCCTGATGAAGATTATGATAACCTTAGACAATTCATATTAATTGAAGAGTTCAAGAATTCCATCCATAGTTATGTGAAGACATACCTTGATGAGCAAAAGATGGAAACTTTGGAAAATACTTCTCATACAGCTAATGAGTATTCATTAACTCACAAAGTTTCATCTGTCAATACGTCTTGCTCTTAGCAGTTTCCAGTTTAAAAAAAACGTCTTATACGAGTACTTTCAAATCTCCATCTGGCACAACTGTTAAGAATAATGTTTCTGATAAGACTGATCAGAAATCCTTATTTCGTCCTACGTGTACTTACTGGAAGAAGAAAGGGCACGTTCTTTATGATGCTACAGATTGAAAAATAAGCAACAGAATCAAGACAGACCTATTCCAAATGATCTTATTCTAAGAAGCCAAGGCAACAGTAATGTATTGAAAGCAATGCATTTGTTGTGTCAAATAAACCCCAGTCTGATTTTATTATGCAGAATTATGAAGTTTCGTGTTGAAAGGTTCTGTATCACTTGTTGGTGATTCTGCCAAGCCTATTACTATCAAAATATTAAGGGACACATGAGCTTCTCAGAGTCTTTATAATCAGGTTCTTTGCCTTTATCTGAGAGTCTTATTTTAATGAAAGTGTTCTTATTCAGGGAGTAGAATGCAGTTTTGTTAATGTTCCTATCCACTGTGCAAATTTGTCATCAAACATAGTCTCAGGACCCTTGATAGTCGGAACAAGGACTTCTTTACTCATCGAAGGTATTCATTCATTACCAGTCAATCACATAGCTGGAGATAAGGTTGTGGTTAATCCATCTGTGACTGACAAGCCTTGTTTGAATCAGAGAGTTGATCATATTGAAAATGAAATTCTTGGGTTATTCTCTACTTGTGCAGTTAATAGAGCTATGGCAAAAAAAGCTCTTGCAAATGATTTTAATCAGGAAATTGCTCCTTGAGCTGGCATTGGTCAGTCATTTGATGAGGTCATTTCTGCTGATCGTATTGATCAATCAATATGTTTTGATCATAGTGATCCTCTTTTTACCACTCGATTCTGTTTAATCAGGGTAAAAAAAGACAATAACTAATTGTCGAACAGGAACAAGATACTGAGATCTCATGTTTGTTTCAGAGAGTTATTAGAGAGACTGAAGCGACAAATGTACTGCTATTTTGTGAAAAATGTTATCCTTTATGAGAAAATGGAGATCGCCTGGTGTACCTGCGACGAGTGATAAGTGAGCTATCAAACTGTTGTTCTTAAATCATATTGATAGGAAATTCTTAGTCTAGACCATGAAACTCCCTTTGCTGGTCATTTAAGTGTTAGTAATATTATTCACAAGATTTGGGTCATTTCTATTGGCCTAAAATTAAAAGTAATATTTGTAAATACTGGAGATCTTGTCACACTTTTCAAATCGTAGGAAACCCAATCAAGAGATACCTCAGGCTCATCTGCAAGCTTTTTCTGCATTGATAAACCATTTAGCAGAATAACAATAAACTATGTTGATCTCGAACCTAAGACTAAGAAAGTGAACCAAATACTTGCTGACATAACGTGAGCGTCAACAAGATTTCCATACGCAATTCCTTTGATGAATATTAAAACTAAAACAACGGTAAATGCTTTAATAAAGTGGGGTTTTGTCTTACAGCTTTTGACATTCTGATCAAGTTCAAATTTTATGTCTGAAACTTTGCAATAAGATGGCATGAATTAGGAATTCAAAAGTTTATATCTTCTGCCTATCACCCTGAAAGTCAAGGTGTTTTAGAAAGATTTTCATTAGACGTTGAAGAATAAGATTCCGTCATATTGCTTTAATACAAGAAATTATTGGGATGAGTGTGTTCATTTGCTGTGGTTTGCTACAAAAAATCAGTTCAAGAACCATTCGGTTTTAGTCCTTTGAACTACTCTTTGGATATACTGTCCGTGGATTGGGGGCCCCGAGTGGCCGAGTGGTCTAAAGCGTTATCCGTTACAAATCACTGCCATCTCACCTCTGTCTGTGTGGGTTCGAGTCTCGGATTCGGCCAATGTGGGTATCTGAGAAAGCTTGCCAGTAGCTTCTTGTGGGTCGGTGGTTCTTTCCGGGGTTTTTCCTCCACCATTAATACTGGCCACCATGTATAGCCTATCGTGTGCTGAAAAATGGCGTTAAACCATACAACAACAACAACTGTCCATGGACTACTATTTATAACTATTGTAAGTTCGCATATCGATATGCACATACGTCAAATTGCACAAGGCACTGGCGTTTTCTTAGTCAGCATGCACAGGCAAACGTTAATGACGCATGCCATCTATTATTGACATACTGATATATTTTTATGAAAACTGTCCTCCAAAAAGTCCCCAACTATCTCCAGTAACATTTACAATTATTCGACTCTTCGGTAGATGCCAGGAACTTCATATCTGGATTTGAATTCTAAGATACGTAGCGAACACAATCATAATGTAGACCATCAGCGCCGACGGTCACACTAAATTCGCTACAAGGGTTTAAGTAATATGTTCTTACGCTTTAGTGTCTCATGGGATGTCTTACCGCCAAACAGAAATATTTCATTCTCCCTTGCCGCCTCAGATAATAACTTAAATGTTGGACCTTTTGGAACTGGTTCCATAACTTCTAGGAAGAACTTGGGGTCACACCGGGAAGTAAAAAACTCCTGGAAAACAAAATTTAGTTTCATGTGCATGTCATCGATGTTTCTGACTGTTCCTCCTTCCCCTCTGTATCCCTCTCATTCTCTCGTTACTGCTGAGTTTAACCATTTGGGGATGGTATCATTATTTGTCATCCCCAAATTGTTAAAGTCTATGCTTTCAAATCATCCAATAATAAAATAAACAAAACACACATAAGCAAGTAACCAGATTAACAGGCGAGAGAGAGAGAGAGAGAGAGAGAGAGAGAGAGAGAGAGAGATGGGGGAGGGTGCTTTATGCAAATAGTGAGGTCACTACTTAGAAGCTGTGCAATATCGTCAGTAGTGTAGAAAACCTTCATACTGGACCATTTAACCAGCTATATCCATTTCAAACCGCCTTATAAATTCCCTTGTATTTCAACCCTTTTTCAACTTAGATATGACCATCCGCCATTTTCTCAGCACCACTATGGTTATGAATATTTTCCGTTCAGAAAGAGTGAACCAGTAATGACAACTTCATGCTCAGTGATCATGGCTGAATTGTGTAGTCTGCAAGTGGGATAACCTGATAAATTTAATTACACCATGTTTTCCTTATTTAGCATGATCAAACTGTATTTTTTTTAAATTCAATGAAATTTATTCTTATGTGCTTACGTATTACTCGATTTTAACCGATTTTTTCCGTCACTTTAAACTGACTCACTTCACTTCTGACCTTTGCCCAAGGTGATTGGTCCTAGGATTTTGCTAAAATACCTGGGCTACAGACACTCTACAGGAAACATTCGCTATGACTCACTATTATTTCTTAAACTCTGGCTCATTAAAACCAAAAATCTTGTAACAACAAAACACACTTTCCAAAACCCCAAATGTTAATGAGCGCTACATGTGGCTCAGTGGTCTTGAATTTTGTATGAGAGAAACGTAGCTCAGTGGCCTTTCAAAATAGATCTTATGCCAACTCCGTCCAGACACCAAAATATACTGGATAAATATCCAGCGCTTGTATATAGTGACTCGGTTCATGCAACTTGTTTTAGCAACAATAGAGGATCTCAGATAGATAATTAAATAGTACTGAATTTATTAAACGAGCTCAGTAATATCTTGCCTGCTGCTCCAGTTTTAGCAAACAATGGCTCGCAAAAGCTGGAAAGTGTTCCACGAGCTTCACAAATTCGATAATAAATCATTACGAATTTGAGATTCTGTTTATCACCTAGTTATTACCGCAAATATAGTTTGGACAGAACGAAGGGCAATTGATTTTCAGCATTTATTTATTTCTGGGTTAGCCGTTGCCCGTTTCAGTTCATGAAGGAGAAAAATTAGTCATAGACCTGAGTTCAAGCAATTTTGGACAATTCCATAACCAGTAGCCTTTTTAAGTAGATTACATTTACAAATCATATTTCAAAGAGCAACTGTCCTTCTAATCAACAGAATATTTGACACGGACATTATTTTTCAACACTGGATCTCTGATTCAGATTCCTGTGTGATGTCACATAGTTTATTCGGTCAGATCAGCTTGAGAGGACAAAGCTTTATATAGGTGGATTTCGATGTTGACATTATTATCATGCTTGACTGGGAATGATGTGCAAGATTCATTAAGGGTTTAGCAGCAATGTAAAGAACGTTGTCTTCACTACAAGCAGCTGGCAAGTGTTTTATCTTCATAGACCCTATATATTTGTATTGAACAGGGTTTTGGACTTTCTCCCACATTTCCCCATATTATATTTTTACCTTGACGTTAGGAGAACTTTAAGTAGAGCAAATGGGTCATATTCCGACATACGTAACAACTAATGCGAGTTATTGATATAATCGACCTTTATATATATATATATATATATATATATATATATATATATATATATATATATATATATATATATATATATATTCTCTGATTTTCTTATCTCCACCAGTATAAATTCCATTGAGATTTCATTATATTTGCCAAAATTTTACATCGTGTGTATAAAGTAGTTCAACGTTCCATTTCAGTACTAGACTTAATTTATAAAACGCCTATCAGATCAATGGTTCCATTTAGATCATGTAAATTCTTAACATATTACTACTATACTAGTTTGGACAGGACGGGACGTTAGGACTACACTTCGCTGCGATTCCGGATGAAGTTGTAATGACTGCCTCGCTCAGACTCCTTCAGTGAAAGAACATTTTCCTACGGTTCCCATTTAATCAGCACATACTCTTTTTGCCTTTCTATTCTTTACATTTTAAAACTGTCTCAGTCTTGAAGACATCATCTTGCTTGTCATATGGGTAAACTGAACCTCGTAAAATATTCTTTCAATATTCGCTCCCTTCAAGCCTTCTAATGTATATCCTAGAGAGTCTCCTAAAATTAATTTGCCGAGTATAAATATGCTTAAGTGAAATTAGAAGGTTAGTTTAAAAACAGACTTACATTTTGAGATTCCGGCTTTCCCATCTAGTTTATGCTTATGCATTCCATAGCCATCTGTTGTAAGATGACCAGATAGGTTTGTATATACGTTAGATATATTTTCTTCTTTTTTTTATTTCGATTGGCGACATGTCCACAAAATGATAGGCACACTTATTATGTCTATCAATAAGGTGTTTTTTAATATATTTCCCACTTTCGGCATTCATTCTCAATAAAATACTTCCATTCTTCCACAATACTGTCTTATGAGTCCTTCCTCTACATACGCATTTTGTGTGAGTGAGTGGAAAGAATGCTAAATATTTTCCTTCTCCAAATGCTAAATATTTTCCTTGCTTTCCTTCAGTGAACTATATTCTCAGGGTTTTATCCCATTCATAACTCAGTTTCTCGTTTTGACTTTCTGAGCCCAGATATATTTTTAAAAGACAGAACTCACTGTTAATATATATATATGTGTGTGTGTGTGTGTGTGTGTGTGTGTGTGTGTGTGTGTGTGTATATATATATATATATATATATATATATATATATATATATATAACCGTTATCATTTTTTATTAATTTTTTTATATTCTTGCAAATGAACTATATTTATCTGAAACTGATAATATACGTGACTAATATAAACCCTTTAATATGGAAGTCCTTTCTGGTCTATTCTTTAATGTGTCAGTAGAATATTTTATCAATTAATCTCTAAGATACGAATATTTTACAGACATCTCGTTTCTTTTCAGACCTTTTGCCCTTGCTTCACGATCAAGTTTCATTTGCCTCCACAGCAGATTAATATTCGACAAGGAAACCGAACTTTATTGATATTAGTATGTATCCTTTAAATATGTTATTTGTGAGTGTATGTCTGTTATTAATACGAGTTTTATAGCCTTCAAATTAGTTGTTGCAACAAGACCCCACCATACATGAAAATGCCATCACGTATGCTTCAATATATATACATCATTATGAGTGTAGCTATTGAGCATTGCAAATACAGGTGTGGCACCAATATTACTGACCAGTTTACGAGACGCTGTGCGAACTTTACACGAATACAGGACTGGTTCGCTTATTGCAGAGATTCCATTCGTAAAGCAAGAGAAGTTTACAAGATTGCAGTAAACCATCCATTTAATATTGTATTTTTTAAATTAGTATCCCTCTACAATTGCCTTGCTAATTATGAGGGATCATGAAGCGTTTCATCGACCTGTGTGAAAATGACTTTTACTTCTTTATGAGAACGAACAAAGCCAGTTCCTATAAATGTGATTTTTACTGCAGATACATGTCTACAGGACTTATTCGCGTATGTCATAGAGGAAACTTCTTGACTCATTAGAATATATCAAATATTTCTTTCTAGATGATAACTAAACTAAAACATTGTAAAGATAGTTCATATGGGTTGGTATTAAATGTACACCGCTTTCACGCACATAAATATTTGGGGATTGATTAGACAGGTTTCCCGAAAAAGAAAACAAAAATTGACACAGTTAGTGGTTAGTGAGCCAGCAAAGTGGGTTGGAGTGACGGTCGGTGGGCCAACGAATTAGGGCTTTGGTGGCATTCAAAACCATTACAACCGAGTAGTACACGTTAAGTGAACTAAGTGTGGGTTATGAGGTTTTCAAAAATAAATAATGGCGGATGTTACATGTTAGTTGAAAACAATTCTGAAGTGGAAGAAAACTGGATTTCCTGTTAAAACTGACTGTAATTGTTTATGTGAGCCGGGACAAATGATTTCTACTGTACTAGTATCATTCTACAATTCCTTGACGATTAATTGGTGCTCGTAATCATAAGTTTATGTTCAGCCATTGACAACTTCAGTAAATCAAAAAACTGGACACCTTATATAACAACTAATTTCAACATAAGCAGGTAAAATATAAGCACATAAGGCGGTTGGAAAAGACAAAGGTTAATTTGTTTGAGAACACACCGGTAGGACTACTACTTTGGCTCCCTTTTTTGCTGCGTCATGGATAAGTTTTTTCGCCTTGATATGATTCAACTCCTTTGTCCCCTCCACCAACATCTGTACCAGGGCAAGCTTGAAACCTAAAATCAAAGTATATTATTATTATTATTATTATTATTATTATTATTATCATATGTTAAGTGAACCAGGTGTGTTCTATGAAGTTCTCAAAAATGAAAAATGGCGAATGGTCATACGAAAGCATAAATGTAAATGAGAACTGATTTACCGTTTAATGTTGTGAGCAAATGACCATCGAAGGACCAGTCAAAATTTCGAGACTATCTTAAGAATAGATACGGTAGTATTTTTGGAACAATCATAATTATGAATACTAGAAATTTCACTGAGTACAACTAACAAAGCACAACACTAATTTGATATTTCTTTGCACAACACAAATTACGGTACAAAGCTACATTATGCTGCATTAAAGAGCTTTGCGACAGGTTATATCACGAGTTTAACATGAAAGCAATAATGTCGGTATCAAGAAGCAAGGTTTAGTTGTGTATATGTTTGGATGGGATAGAAGTGTGGGCAAACAAGTGTAACAGTTGATCTTGTGTTATATTACTTCTACTTCTTTCACATCGTGCACCAAAACGAAGAAGCTAAAATGTTTTAAAATGATGAATAAATCGCGATAAGCACTATTTATCCTGAAAACATGATGCTTAAAACAGTATGACATGAGGAACAGATAAATTATGTATTTATGGGAGTAAATAAACAAGTACATTGTGGGATAAATGTACAGTACGTTAAGAAGATCTAGTACAATCTCTAAAGTCAGTTTCCAACCATTCGATAAAACATATATGTAATGTATGGAGAATAAAGTTACATTTAAAACAACACAAGGAGATTCGACATACGAAGTACCGGGTTTAGACTCATCCATATGAATTATAAATTCTGGTATACGTATAGAATCATTAATTCATTTACAATAATTACATTTCAAAAAATAAACAGGCTGCGAAGTGATGAAACAAAATGATTGTTGTTCTGTCTTATTATGGACTTGTTCACAACACATAAAGACAATTGATAGTGTAACCAATTATCTGGATGTTTCATACATTTTCAAATGACGTATCTAACGACTTGACGACAGACAAAGGGAACATTGACAAATTTTCGCTAAGATTACTGAAAGTCCACTTGCTGAATAAATCAAAATAAATGGTGTGAACAAATTCAAATAAAAAGCAAGAATAAAGTATATTGAACTAAAAGAATACTTAACTGAATAGTCTGCTTACAAATCAGAGTGAAATATTTAGCTAGAAAAGAGTTTGTCTGAGTCATTTGGATGAACATTCAGGTAGACGTAGGTAGACAAGCAAGCATATAAATTACAGCAATTGATAGAATTGCCTTTGGACTGTCTTTGTCTTTTCAAAATATTCTTGAGCTGAAAATTGTAAACAAAAACATGGCACAGAAAAAGTTTAAAGGAAATATTAAAAGAGATAAAGCCTGACAAGATAATGTGTGATGAGTGAAAGAGTTTTACAACTGGAAAATTAAAACCTTTTCTTGAAAAGGACAACATTACTAAATTTCAAGACCCGCAGACAAAAGCGCATGTGTAGTGGAAAGATGGAAAACAACATAATCGACT
Organism: Megalonaias nervosa; assembly: GCA_016617855.1. Taxonomy (NCBI): domain Eukaryota; kingdom Metazoa; phylum Mollusca; class Bivalvia; order Unionida; family Unionidae; genus Megalonaias; species Megalonaias nervosa. The sequence goes on from JAECUM010046081.1 coordinate 20,874, forward strand.
AAAACGTTTTAACTAAGTAATGAACAAATGCTAAGTGGTGGTTACAAAAAGATTCATCACAGATCAAAATACATGATTTCGTTTAAGACAATCAAGAAAAAAGATCGAAACATAAATAAATCTATCAGATCAGTTAATAATATATACATTTGTATCGCTTAAATTTCAAATTAGAACAACAGTAAAAACTTCAAAAACAATTTTTGAAACAGGCTTCCTATATATCTTGACCGTGGAAACGTTGAAAATTAGGAAATTAATTTTAGGTGATTCCGTCCTTTGGAAACTAGAAGACTTGAAGGGATCGGACATAATAGTATACTCTACATACACTCAAAGATATTGTAGACATAAACATGAAAAGACTTTGAAGAACAAAAGAATAAACGGTGAAGAGTATGTACTCATGGTATTGACTGGGAGCTTCCAGTATAGCAGTTGGAGTCGACTGAACATATTATATCATTAAATAAACAAGGTGCATGAAGCATTCCCCTCCATCGGAGATGACACTTCCTTCAGAGAGGACCGAATAAGAGTGCATCCATAGAAGAATTAATGACGATGAAATCTTTCAGTTTTTGTAAGTTAATCAGTAATGTACTAAATGTAAAAAAAAAATAAAAAAGAAAAAAAAAAGACCTCCTTTGGGAACGAAGGAGTTAAACCAGAAGTATAATGTTACAAATGCTACAAGGTACAGAGGAAATGGAAAAATAACAATGTAAAGAATTTAAATGGACTCTAAAGAAGTGGTATTACCGTCGAGTAAACGAGAGAGAAATCAATAAAATGAACGTGGAAATAAAGGAAAAAGAAGATGGCTTTATTTTATCAATAAAAGCCAGTTTGGTAGTGTAAGTTTGAATTGTGCCAGAGACGCTTAGTTTTCCCATGATTTAAATAATGTACGATTGGCCTTTGATCATATTTCAGACGATATGTCAAAAGTGGACGAATTATTATGTATCATGCTTTGAATAATAACGCGTAGTGCTCCCTGTAATTACCAGTTCGGTTTAATGCAACCGTAACATATACACCATATATCCTTCAATTGATAATATCTCCTAAACTTAAAAATAAAAGGTTCACATAGAAACCATTATATATATATATATATATATATATATATATATATATATATATATATATATATATATATATATATATATATATATCTATATATATATATATATATACTTTTTAGAATATTAGTATTCTTTGTGTTGAGAGTAATAAGAAACATTCTACAAGAAACAAAAGAAATAATGTTAGATATATCATCGATTTATTCAGCTAATGCGGCTTGAAAACGACGAAGTCACCACGAAATTATAGTTTCGTAGCCATTAATGCGATGTTTAAAAAAATTGAAAGTTATATTAATGCCAAGTTTATTAGAAAGGTTGTGTTGATTTTAACGTTTTTCAATTCTGATAATTATCTATCTTGAAAACTTTACCTGACATCATGTTTTCTATATAAATCTCTGCTGACCGTGTGTATATTTACATGACTATCGTAAAAAATATCAAATTTTAATTTTAATTATCATTGTTATCACATGTTTAACCGTTCCTAGAATAATGCAAAATATCGTAGCTCCCCGTATTAAAGTTAGTGAGCTCGGGTTGGGCCAACTTAGAAATTTAATTTCCCGTGATCATGCATGCATGTACGACGCATCTCTATAGTCAGCTTCCTGACAAACAGACCGGCATGTTTAGAAAATAATGGCTTTCTTTCGATCAGATCAGGATCCCGCAGACGCTTGTCTTAATGGTAACCAGGCCTCGCAAGAACCTTTCCTATCCTAGAAGCAATCTGAACACGGGTCAAGTTACGGCGTGTTTTGATTACCAGAACCATATGACTACGGAGGCGAACGCGGTGATGGCTCAGATACCACTGAATGATAACACTAGGTGCAAAGTCAACTCAAACATTGTTAATGTCCTTTGTCAGATTTATCATTAGTTTGATCAGCGGAAGTAACTGAAACACCGATAATATTTCAATAAATTTACCCAACCAGTAAACTAAAAATCATAGTGAACCAGTGCACGCAGTCTCTCTCCTTTCATTAGAAAGGTTCATGTATTTAATAATTTGAAAATGGGGGGGGGGGGTATTTCCTCTTTGTAATATGGTTACAAAATGACTCTAAGTAATAATTGTTTTGGTGGTCACAGTGTGCCCCTTTAAGCCACAGAAAGTATGTATATATTTCTGTATATGTTCAGTTAAGTTATACAAGCCATTAGAAAGTGAATACATATTAATATGTGATCTTAATTCTCATTTGGCAGATATATTTACCTCTTATACGAGACAAAAAATTTTCTTAAATTATTGCCTATTTTCATCTGTGCCTATACAATCAAAATGCATTAATCTTATAATAATTAGTATTATTTCTTTTATACCGTTCCGGTGGCCTAGTGGTTAGAGCGTCCGCATCGGATACGGGAGGTCGAGGGTTCGGACCACGACTGAGTCATAACAAAGACGTATAAAAATGGTACTAACAGCTGCCTCGCTAGGCACTCAGCATTAAGAGGTTAATGTTAGCACTGGTCTATGGAACGACATCATGCTTCATGTCTGCGGCATGATGCCACAGTGCTAGACATCACTATAAACTGCCACGCTGCTGACATCGTAGCGATATGACTGAAAAAATGTTAGAGCCACGTTAAAAATCCAAATCACACACACACACACACACACACACACACCTTTCTTTTAACCACGTGTGTACTTGCTTACAATTCTGACATGTTTCATGAAAATAAAGACCTAAAGAAAAAGAATGCAAATCATTCTCTAGTACCTACCATTGTCGTTATTCAAAAGGCTAGGGATTAATTAAAATGCCGCAAACTCGGCAGAAACATTAATGGGATTTTTTGCCTCACGTACACGCACCTCAAGGCTAAGGTGAACTTTCGTTCATAGCAGAGAAAATACAACAGTTGAATCAGTTCCAGAAATTACCTTTTACCTCCAACCGTGTTTATTAGCGCAAGAAAATATATTATAACGTATCAAAAATATCTGCAACTTTCAGGACATATTGCTTCCTATGAAACAATGAAAAAGGACACACTTAAGTATAATCTAAGTAATTGTTTATAAAAGTTTTATTATAGTTTAAAGCTGGGAACTGTGATAACTGCTATGACTAACATACTAAATCAACAATCAACATCCTCGGGTGATAAAGATAGTACTCCGGAATTTATAAGAATATGATAATGACATTTTCAGTACACGTTTTATTATTATTATTATTATTATTATTATTATTATTATTATACGAGAGGTATGAATCCGTGAATTAATCGTCTCCCGATATCCGCATTGGTGAGTTGTAATTCGCAGAGTCAAAATATTGACAAATTATCTGTATGTGCTTCAGAGTGGGGTGTGTGTGTGTGTGTGTGTGTGTGTGTGTGTGTGTGAGAGAGAGAGAGAGAGAGAGGTGGTGGCAGAAATCTAAAAGGTGAGAGGACTATAAATAAGTACATCTTTAATCTTGTCTGTACCCGTATGTGTGCGATGAGTGAAAGAGGCAGGTAAGAACTCCATAGTGAGAGTGAAATAACGATTAAAATTAGTCGATATTTTATGTTTGTGGTCAAGTGTGCGTGTGTGTTTGTATATGCCATTACACGTCAACATTGTGAAGTTTCATTCTGTGACATGTACACAACGTTGAGATGAATGTAATAAACATGCATGTATTCCGTCCTTTATACAGTGCCTATCGCAAAATCTTAGAAAAAATAAGAAATGCACAATGTCATATGTCATTTTAATGTTGGAATGTTAGCATGAGATTTTCATCCTAATGTAGCTAATGTATACACAAGTTTATTATTAAGACCTCTCAAAGTTGATGTGTAAACAAATCACATAATACGACTCTCAAAGATGGTGTGTAAACAAATCACGATAGGACTTCTCAAAGTTGATGTGTAAATAAATCACATAATAGGACCTCTCAAAGTTGATGTGTAAACAAATCACATAATAGGACCTCTCAAAGATGGTGTGTAAACAAATCACGATAGGACTTCTCAAAGTTGATCTGTAAAGATATCACATGAATGGACTTCTTGGCGTCCACGGATACATATGTCATCCAACAAATTATGACGCTGTTGCATCAGCGAACTTAATTTATGCAGTTGCGCAAACAGGATGAAGTATCAGTGCTCTTGTGATATTTCCATTGACAAAGCAGGTTTAATTTCACTTAAAGACGCATTGAAATCATATAATGAGATTTGTTTTTGCACTTTTAAATATTATTGTTAATGACCAAGTGGAACTTACGTTCTATAAATCAAGAGATTTTCTTTCCGTAATATTTGCCGAAAATTTATAATAATCTCTACAAAATCAGCATTGTGTACTATTTGGGGGTACCAAATGCCGTTTAGAAGTATGCGTTGCGTTTTGGACATCACGATTTCATATTTTAATATTGAAGATAGTGTTTAAAATCTTTTCATAAGTTTCAGAACCCGTGCTGACTCAGGCAAAGGTCGACAGAAATTCTGGTATTATAAAAGGACCATCTGCGCATAATAATAAAGGTTCATACGTCTCATGTACACATAAAACAAAATATGTACATCAAGACGACCTCCTTGAAATGACCACATATAGATTGTATTCAGTGTATTTTTTGCACACTGATTTAATTATACCTCGTTAACAGGTCTACATTTCACTTTGGATGTTCAGTGACTAGATCAGATTTATTTTGAGGAAATTTATATAGCATGATTTACACACAAAATCTTTATTGCTTGGTCGACCTGAAATCTCCACGGAATAGATCGGAGGACAGCCAGTGAATTAAAGTTAACGTATGTATCACTGGGACTGTCATGATTAGATTTTGTAGATAGCTTGAAAGAGTCGTGTTCGCGTGTGTCATCTGGCTCTTTGGCGTCTCTTGTATAGTCCTAACTCCTGAGAACAGTAGTGCCTATTTCCTGTGATTTAAGACTTCGAACGTTTAGTTGTCACCAAATAGTCAATCTGGCGTGTCAAACATTGTAGGAAATATTTCAGATGAATACATTAACTGAGCATGCACAATGGATATTGAATATTAATCAAAAGAAGTAAAACAGATTGAATATAAATGATATTTACTTCACATAAATAACGAAATGTTTCGAATGTAAATGGAAATCATGCAATATATATATATATATATATATATATATATATATATATATATATATATATATATATATATATATATATAATATTTATTCTATATAAATACGAAATATTGAATATAATAGACTTTTATTCCTATTAATTATATTTAATGGCATTTGCAAACTTTGACACGCGATCCACATCAGCAGTTTAATAAATAGAGGTTTTGGACCGCGGTTATTGATCTAGGTCGCAGCTTCTATCCCTTTGACATTTGCTCATATTGGCAGAAAGGCCATGTTCTGTGCAACCCGTGGATTATAATCAATGAAGGTTAATGTGACCAAACAAGCGGACAGAGTCATGGAGAATAGGGTCTGCTGCACTAGATTAGTAACCACAAAACATTTCTTATTATACTATTAGGGTACACGTCTTTGAAATTGTAACGTGATAAATACAAGTCTAATAATGAGTGTAAACGGTAAAAATTAGCTAAGACTGTACACGGTGAAAGATACAACCAGTTTCAGCAGAGTAGTTGTCAAGGAAACAGACCAATCAATATTTTAGCCTTACATAAAAGCTCTCTACTGTGTTTAACCAGCTAGATGGTTTCTGTATGGAAATGTGTTCGTTCAATAAAACAGCTTACCTTTGCGTGCTGAACTCAAAGAAAAACAAGCTATTTTTTTGATTTAAACAATGTTTTAATTCAGGCGGAAATGTTTGACAGACCTAAATTATTATTTTAAGACTGCGATGACTGGAATATATTTCTGGGTAAAGTCCGCTCAGAAACCGATATATGAATATCTTTGTCTCCAATGAGTGGACTTGTCAGTGAGAGTCTTTGCCTCCCAGCGCAGTCCTGGTCTTCATACCGTCTCGGGTGATTCATCGAGCGATTCGTTCTCCTAGTATTGGATTAATCGCATTCAAATCATGGATGAGATCTATATCGGCGAGTTGTCGCAGACAGATATCATCTGATGTTTTATTTACATTATATCAAGAAAACCAGGAGAGCAACTGCAGAAACTATTTGACGTTTGTCACATGCGACTGAGGAAGTAAATGAAGACTTGGGAAAAATTGCAAAGATTACATTCTCATCAATGACAAGACAACAAAAATACTTCCAAACAGACTACCTGTTAGCTGCCAGTGATTTGTATTCAAAATTTTAAGCCATATAAGGCTGCTCCATCTGATCAGATGCAGGACTCAATTTAGCTACCAGACAGAGATATTTTGATAAATTCCTTTACTTCTTAATATCGTTTCTTCATTCTTAATTATTCAGTTTATCTTAACCCTGATAGGGAAATATTTTTGTAGCACATGATGCGAACAAAATGAGAACTGCATTCTACTTTTAAATTGAATTTGTTTTAATTTGGTTTGGTATTCTGCCTTTTCCACATTTGCTGAAAGGGTGATTGACCGACATACCGTCTATTTTTGTCCATCCAGCATGTACATTGGACCCGTATTTATCACCATTATCGCATTCATAATCACCCATTGGTTTTCTCCATTAACACACTTCCAGCTCCTATAAGATACTTCATAGCTTTAAAAATTATTGTCATCATCACTATCATCAGCCAGTATTTGCCGAACGAAATCCTCATCTGAAGATGAACAACACTTGGATTCAGCCATTTTGGGTATTTCTAGGTAGCCCGTATTTTAAACATGCATTTGTAAAACATCCATTATGCAGTTCAAATTACGATATAATGCTTGTTCCTGGGCACAATGTGGCAATCAAGTTTTATTTAAAATCCATTTATGTCACGTGACTAGCAATGTAAATGGCGAGTTCCAGGTCAAATTTCACCAATGCTGTAGTTTCGTCTCGTCTCTCAACTGAATAAAAACATACAGAATGTTATACTCACAATTTCTGAGAAAATAAATAATCTTCCTATCGATTTCATGCAGGCATGGCCCGATGTAAGGGCGTTCAAGTTTGCTAGTCCGGCTAGTAAGTGGCTACCCTATGCCGACACCGCACGGTATCAGCGAATTCCAACTTTTCAATAGGCAGTTGGCTCTGACCCTACACCCTAACATAAAAGTCCAAATATCACAATTGGGATGGCAAGGGTCAGATAAACTCCTACTGCTTTATGACGAACAAGCTCTGGCAATAACATTGCCACATATTTGGCGGGGAGTGGTGGTGTCGATATTACAAACCACGTCATTTGGTATTTTGTAGATAGCGAGTGAGTGTTGTCACATCTATTTCGTTTTAACTAATCAAAATGGGCGCATGTGTCTGCAACAGTTGTCTCGGACGAATTCTAAATTTAAAGAATAACAAGGGAACAAGGCAAACGATTAATAAAATTTTTGACGACTGTTGACGATTAAAATATCTTGCATATGGTAAGTATCGTTATGTATCGGTTTTCCACCACTTGTATCGATATGTGTATCATTACAGCAAAAGTATCGATGCCTCGATATGTCGATGAATCATTTCACTACTATTTTATATACACCCTGGCTGGAAAAAAATAGCGGCCAAAGCCCCAACACTGAGTAATGGCAAAATGTATGGATCAAGTGCATATACAGAGAACTTACTGTTTCTAGACACGCCTCTGGTGACTTGTTTGATTTTTATAATCAAATACTTACTATGGCTCAAGCTCGAGAAGTTACCCAAGTCAATGAAGTTACGAAATATTTCATAGAATCAATGCACACGATAAAACAAGGTCCTAAGTTGCAAGCACCTCCACCAACCACTGAAAAACAATCAGAGGCGGCAGTTACACCCAAACCTGAATATACACAGGAGTATGTGGATCAAGCATTTGCAGAGCAAAGACAGCAAGAACGTTTATATGATTCAGAAAAAACGTCCTTATGAGTTAGAATAAATGCTAAGACAGCAACAAACATCCGTACCAGAATATATACCTCGGATAGAAAAAGAAACACATGCACTATACGTCATTCAAAACATGTATCGCCTGCGTAAACACCAGAAGAAGAAATCAAATTTGAAACCAACTGAGAGCGACCAATTGATGAAGTGGATCGAGCAACAACCTTGGCCTACATTTTGCGCAAAGGAAGATCGATCCGAATGGGTAGAAGAGCAAGTAAAAAGGTGGGCAAAACATCAACCATAAACAGGAAACGGTCTTGGTGGACTGTGTGACCCTAACGATCTTGCTGGAATCAAATTCAAGAAATATTAATCAGCGAGACACAGGAACAAACTGACGTCGAAACATTAGCGAATGGATGAATTGTTTTCCATCGTAAGTACAACAGCTTTGATAGACCTAAACGTCACATCTTAAAGGTGCGCGAGTCCGCATCATACATGTTTATTATAACCGGAAGTAAAAGTACGCGGGGTCGAAAAAATGGTAATGTTGATAAAAAATAAGAGACATTTCGGTTTTTATCACCAATATCCGACAACAAATTCGACGAGGTTGTTCGACCTAAATTGTTCACATGTTACCATGCCTTCGTATATCAACTGCAGTAGTCACCGGAGATAAAATTCAGTTTGAAATATTCAACGTCTATCTGAACCGTCTTTGGAATTTATGTTTAAGGTTTGTCATTAAAAATACGTGATGGAGTTTGAACGTAATGATAATGTTGCAGAATTTGCGGATGGAGTATTGGATCAGCTCAGCTAACATCGGATGTTAAGATGGAGATTAATTTTGTTTCACTTGCCAAGGAGTATCTGCCTCTGAGTGGTGTTACCACACCTTCGTATACACTGAAATGTAATCTAAACAAGGGCAAGATTGAAATCGACTGCTGGAACCATAATGTGCGACTACCGACTTCAAGGCCAGTTGGAGTCGTAGAATTTGCATGTGCAAACAACAGGTAAAAATAAAAGTCACAATCAGGTGTGAAATTAGCCAAAGACTGTTTCTACAACGATGAAGCAAATTCACAGCCGAATCCATCTCGGTACATTCCCAATGGGTTATGTTAAACCAACATTGACTCAACTAAGAAGAGAAAGATCTGGACTGTTATTCAGCAAGGCAGGACTTGTTAGCGTAACACTTCTTGGACGAAAACGATCATTCGAGGCAAAAAACAAAAGCATAATCAGTCTGCTTTTATACGAATGTCGTGCCAAACCCCAGGAACGCACAGTTGCTGGAGACTTAAATATTCCCCCTGAAGATAGTTTCTATAATTCTATAACAGTTGTACCGGTAAAAACAACAATGTTTGGTTGGAAGTGGTTGCCTGTATTGCGCGTGAATAAGCCAAGCCTGTCGCGCTTTCACTTTCCACGACGACGATATTAAGAGAATAACTATGATAAACCCTCAAACTACCGACGAGAAAAAAAAAAAGACGCGGAACAACAGTTGCGAACTTGCGGGTTGAAATCACCAAGAGAACCACACTACTTATAAAGTACAAACTCGTGTCTCGCCGTAGACGCTATTTGCTGAATTACCACCGCGACTAGGGTTGGTTTTGTTGTTGCTGAAATTCTGACCACAACAACTATCATAGGTACATAAATCGGATTTGTTGGAGGTGTCAACCGGCGTCATAGTCGGTGCTGGCAAAATAATGTCCTTATGGCTGCGTTCGCAAATATGTTTCTATTCTGAACTTCTCGAAGAGCACTAAGTAGCCTCAGTGCAATTAGTAAACTTTAATTGATGGGTATCGATGATTAAACGAATAGCATGAATGAGTTGGACACCGTGTTGACGGCAATGGTAACCACCGGCAATCCCGAACATAGATGAGGAACCGAGACATTAACGACCCCAATTTACATTCAGCGAAAATCGAGTAAATGTTTGTTAGTCTGCCAATGTACTGAGAATTTCACATAAAGGGCTAAAATCTTATAGTTTCTGGATTTGGAACCATAATCATCATCGTATGGATTCATAAATAAAGTGATATGATAACGGTTCTGTTGGGGGTACCCATCACGACTTTGCCTTCACATCACACGCAAAATTACTTTGAGACGCCCTTGCACACACGGGCACAAAAATCCTTAATGGGGAAAATGTCATAGGGATGTCGAAGGCTTTGACTTAGACAAGTAACAATAATCCAAAACAATGTAAAATTCCTATTCTCAACCAACTGTATTCAATCCACATGGTAATCGTCTCTAGCCGTAGATAGGTAGATATGTATTCGACCCACATGGCAATCGCCTCTCTTACACGCTTCTGGAGACAGAGGAAGCAAGTACTGAGGGGATGTTAGGTTGCTGAATTCTCCACAGCAGATAATGTTGCCTAAGATTTTTGACAGACACCATCCAAGCATTGCACTATAATGTTGCTGTAATCGATGGAGCGATTCAAGGACTGGTTTTACTAAAAGAAGTTCACAAAGAAATGTATGAAAAATTTTGTTTCGAGCTTAGTGTGAAACGATTTTTAGATATACCCATAAATGGTGGAACTAAGTCCGTAACAATAGCTGTATATATATATATATATATATATATATATATATATATATATAGAGAGAGAGAGAGAGAGAGAGAGAGAGAGAGAGAGAGAGAGAGAGAGAGAGATGGTGGAGCTTAATATGCAACAAGTTCTTAGATATACATATGAATGGTGGAGCTAAGTGTGTAACAAGTACCTAGGTATATACATGAATGGTGGAGCTTAGTGTGTAACAAGTAGATATACACATAAATGGTGGAGCTAAGTGTGTAACAATAGTTAGATATATACATGAATTGTGGAGCAAAGTCTGTAACAATATTTAGATATATATGTGAATAGTGGAGCTTGGTGTGGAACAAGTTCTTAATATACACATGAATGGTGGAGCTAAGTGTGTAACTATTGTTAGATATACACATGAATGGTGGAGCTAAGCGTGTAACACGATTTTGATATATATGAATGATGGAGCTAAGTGTGTAACAATAGATATATACATAAATGGTGGAGCAAAGTGCATAACAATAGATATACACATAAATGGTGGAATAAAGTATGTAACAATAGTTAGATATACACATTATATTGGAACTTAGTCTGACACAGTACTTAGGTATACACGTAACTGCTGCATACTCACTGTGGTTTACGATTCGGAATGCCAAAACTCACCACTGTCTCTTCATATGCGGACTAAATGATATACTGTGTACAGAAACAGATATTCGTCAGAGATTGTGAAACGCGGATTGTACAAGAAAGACCTATACATTTTTTTCATCGTCTGGTGGCGAGGTCAAGGTAACAGAAATATCCATTTCAAATTATGCCTACGTTGGAGTGCCTGTCACAAATGTTTTAGAGTATTTTGCAACATTTATACACACTTCTATACATTTACCATTAAGAGACAAAATACTAAACATGTTCATTTTTTATTTATGTGCTTATTTTGTAATTTTCTTCTGACTTTCTGATTAATCTTTGTGGCAGTTTTGCACATATTTTTTTTTTCTTCCGAGCACTTGTTATACAACTTGTGACTTTTGCCTTCAAAATAGTGAAATACGATTTATACCAGACAAAACCGTACCATCTCTCTCTCTCTCTCTCTCTCTCTCTCTCTCTCTCTCTCTCTCTCTCTCTCTCTCCTGGGGACAGTGAGGAGCATAGACTGTTTAGAGAAAAAATAATATCCTGGCCACCAAACAGTTAAAACAAAATACTCTTCCAATTATTTTCTTGGATGGAATGAAAATCCCAGGCATCTCCCTATACCTTTTTGGACATTAAATGGCTGATCCCTTAAGCAAATAAAAATTAAATGACAGGAGAATGAGATCGGATAATTGTTGATATGGTAACGACGTGGATTATATGGACCTGCATGTAGCCTTCAATGCATATAAAGTAAGATTTCAAGCGTGCACTTATTTCTTTGTAGCTAGTATACTTCAAATTATGTCGAGGAAACATTTACAATTATGGAGCTTCTGTGGGCTTGCACACACACTACACCCCCACCCCCGCCACCGCACCCCCCTTGCAGGCCTCTACCAGGGTCCTGTCCCGCAGATCCCTTACCCATTTGTTTACGCTGTCCCTAACGATATTCCTATATCCGCAACTGCACCTACACTGCAAATAAAACTAGACCATACCGTTGTGCTCAAGTTACCTGAGTTCAGGCATACATACAAATGCGAACAAAGCAGAAATGGTTTTAATTAACGTTGTCATTTTGTGAACTAATGGTAGACTGTGAACTCTTAAAAATTAATATCAATACCTAGATGTGGGCGTGTGGTAATATACGGTATTAACATTCTGTTGCTTCAAAAGATCTGACAGTTACAAGTCACCTGAGGTCAGCTCCAGGCTCTCAGTCAGTTGTGATCTAGCCATTAAAGTAGTTTGACCAAACTATGTTTTGTGTTATTTAGCAAAAAATAACAAGGGGGGGGGAGGGGGAATAGAATTTAAAGTCATCTTCACAAGTCAATATTCGCGCATAGAAAGAAAACTCAAGAGTACACATATACAATACGTCGATCGATCGATCGAGAGAGAGAGAGAGAGAGACTGACTTACGTGACGCCATCTTCTCTGTTTAGTATTGACTGCTGTAGTACAAATTTCATGTGATTTGTGTACGTTAGCCTAAACAAACCGATCCTTTCACTGCAGTGTGTTTCATTGGTTTATAGATTCGATAGCTCACATAAGCTGGCGATAAACAGCTGAAGCGGAATGTTTGCTAATGTTCGTTCATTCGCTCTTTTTCTTAACTGCTGGTTATGAAACCACAAGAATAACTAGGGCAATCTACAATGACTTCTTACATATATCTATTTTTATCAAATGTGTTCGTGACTCACAGTGACTCTCTACAACTAAACAGTAGTACAACCATTTATGCCAATACACATTTTAGCAAAAATGTGTACAGGCAATGGCTTGCTTAGGGTAAATGGCGCTCGGGGCAATGATGACCCAAAGGGTATTTGGCGCCCCCAGAATTCTGGCGCCCGTGGTTTTGCCGCCCCAAGACATCAAGGGTCCGGGGCAACCGCCACCACCCCACCCCGTTAGTACGCTACTGTGTACAGGCATACATGTTTCTTCCTTTGACTAATACCGACTACATAGTCATAGCAGATCAAAACCTAATAATTAATTACCCTCTCGCGTTATTTTCTATGTTGGTCTGGAGCAATCACACCTCCATTTTCTTCATACGAATCCATACGTGGGCCTTGCTAATTGTAACAATAAATTTACACAATTTGCATAGTCTGAAGCTGACGGAAGTACTCTCTCGCAATAGACCTGTTTAAATATAACAAACACTAATTACCATTTAGCTTTCACATACATACATACATACATACATGCCCCAGTGCTAGACATCACTATAAACTGCCACATTGCAGACATCAGAGGGATATGACTGAAAATTGTTAAAGCTACGTTAAAAATCCAAATCGCGCACACACACGCTCTTTCTACATTGCTCAGACTTCTATACGTCTAATGATTCACTTCTAATTCAATACAAAAATAATATAAAGCCCCTAACATTCAAATTGACAAAACTGTGCATATGTTACAGTAAACAAGCTAAAAAATTCAAAAGTATTTTTAAAAAATTGCTTCAGACCACTTAGGGTGCACCCCTTCCTCCCACATTTTTATGGTTACTATAAACACCTAAAAATTTGATCAAAATTTTATGGAGGGGGTTTTGGGGGGGTTGGGGGTGTGATAGTATATTTTTATTTTATTTTATGACTAATTCAGAAATAAAGCTCATATCTCGGCTGTCATAGACTGTCTCTTCCAAATCTTCATCATAGTGAAGTTCACAGTACCTTTTCCTATTCTCTTATTCTTCATTTTTCCATTCCTTTTTGTCCTTTTCTCTACTGTCCTCATTCTCTGATCTCACTAAGTTTTTCTTGTTTTCCTTTCGTCTTTGGATTTTGTTTCCCTTCTCTCTCTCTCTCTCTCTCTCTCTCTCTCTCTCTCTCTCTCTCTCTCTCTCTCTCTCTGATATTGTTCTTCCTGTGAATTGGTGGCGCATTAGTAATAAGTACTATCTTACCGTTCATATCTATCCAACCCTCTTCTAGGAGGGGCTTCTCTCCCTTGGGATACAGTATGTACCTCCCTCTTCCACCATTTTGAAGGGCCTTTATGTTATCTATGGAGATACCACTTACCTCCAAAGCTGTCAGAAATCCTGCTAGCCTTGGACGGTCCCATGCATTTGTATTAGTAAACTCTGCTGATGATACGAAGCTTTTAATGAGGGTTTTATTTAAACTGGGAAGCCATACTTGGGCACGTGTCAAAGCTTCAAAATGTCAATTAATTCTATGGAGCCATATTTCCACCGTTTGTTTGCATTAGCTTTGACTGAAGACCAAAAAAGAAGTTACTTTCGACCCTTTGCGACCGCTCCGGTGGCCCTTGTGGTTAGAGCGTCCGCCTCAGATGCGGGAGGTCGAGGGTTCGATCCCCGGCCGAGTCATACCAAAGACTTATAAAAATGGTACAAAGAGCTGCCTCACTAGGCGCTCAGCATTAAGAGGTTAGTGTAAGGACTGGTCGGCCTGGTGTCAGAATAATGTGATTGGGTGGGACATCGTGCTACATGTATGCGGCATGATGTTCCAGTGCTAGACATCACTATAAACGCCACACTATAGACATCGTAGCGATATGACTGTAAAATTGTTAAAGCTACGTTTAAAAAAAATTTAAAAAATCCAAATCGGCCCTTTGCTTTCTCTATCATTACACATTATTACTGATTTGGCTTTAGTAAGATAGTGAAATCTGGTGACCATTCAATCAATGATTTCATGAAATTTTCTAACATTTTAAAGATTTCATGAAACTCCCGAGTGAATTAGTGATTTCGCAAACTTTCTAAAAATTTCAGGGATTTCACGAAATCGCTGTAGTCAAATTTTTACTGTAACATATATACGTGGTCCCTTTGTTTATCTGAATGGCTTATTGAACTAATCATAGTACTGACACTAAATTGCATTCAGCAAAACGTGATGGGGCATAGTTGAAAGTAGTGAAGGGAAGCGACATAGGGTCTATGGGACTTCTATGTTAAAATAGGGTCCCGGCATTATGGGGTCAAAATTTATAGGGTCACATAGACTTCTATGTTAAATTTGGTTGTTTGCACTATGGGGTCAAATGGGACGTTAGCATGGGCCATTCTAGTGTCAGTGGGAATTGACGTCACGGTACTAGACACTGGCAACAATGTTGCAAGTGGCTGACCTCAATCGGGCAGAACACTGGCAACAATGCTGCAAGAGGCTGACCTGAATACGCACTACTCTAGGTAAGGACAAATACAATAGAGACATAGACATAGAAACATGCATAGAGACGTAGACATAGACAAACAAACAAATACACAAATATGGCAAAGAGACCAAATCTTTCCGAGGCAGTGGAGTAGCCCTGAAAAGGGCCTTTGGGTTTCTTCTTCTTTGTCTTCTAAGTTCTTCTTTTTCTCCACCAACTTCTTATTTTCTCTCCTAAATTCTTCTTTTTCTTTTTCTTCTCCTTTTCATCCTTCTCCTTCTCCTCCTCCTCTTTTTTCCTCTTTTCATTCTCCTCTTCCTTTTCTATCTTTTCGTTCCAAGTTCTCATTTGGATTCTATCTTCTTCATCTTCTTTCTCCTCCTTTTCCTGTTTTATCATTTCCTTCAATATGTCTTTCCCTTTCTTTAAATTGTTGATCTCCATAGCCAATCTGTGCGGGCTATAAGACCTAAACTGCATTGCTATCAGCATCTCCTCCACCATGCCTAGGATATCTCCTACCTCTTGTGACTTCATCATTTTATGCAAACGGTTGTTTGTCGCCATGGCTCATTATTCAGTGCTGAATGGCGCGAATTTACTTACTTAGTTTGAATTTAGGTCGCATTCGCCCACTCGGGCATGCGCGATCGTTTAGTGCTCCCACAGGGGGCTAATAGATTTATGTAATGTGTCGAATTTTGAAGAAGTACTGGATTCTAAAGTTGAATAAATTGTGCACTAAAATTTTATCATAGTCAAGCCAGAAAAGTCTTTGAGAAAGGTCACTTGACATTTTCCCCGTTTCATCTGTGAAACATAAAAGGGCCTACGTTTAACGACCAGTGGAACTGACCCAGTCATCGTAACGGTATATTGACAGAGAGCACATTAGAACCACCGACCGTATCGGTTTGTAAAGGACCGCATGTCAAATAATTGATTTTCAAAAGGAAAGCTAATTGCATCATATCCTAGGCTGTCACAATCTGATGAAAGACATGATTATTTTTGGAAACATTTTAGGAACAGTTGCTTTCGATTGGTCAGTAAAAATTAAGGCGTACACTTTAGAAATACTGAGAATTTAAAGGTAGCGACTTGGCTCAAAATTCTGGAGTCCGATTTTGCCTTGTGAGAAGACAAAAAGGTCCGACTCCGGTGGAAAACCTGAGAATAGTGTTTTCCCTCGTTAACAAGAGGCCAGATAGCTGTCTTGAAAGGAAAAGACAGGCTATAGTGCTAGGACGCACGGTTTGTGTGGAAAAGAAACAGCGTTAAGGGAACAGCTTTCTATATTCCTCCCGAGAACCCGACGAGGACAGTCCAAGAGAGAAGTCCGCAAATAGAGAGTTCAGAATAGAAAGGGTCAGAGAAAGGACCAAGCATACACGCGTAGACGTGGGATACACAAAGTCAATCGAGAAACGACGCCAGGTGATGAAATCGGATGTGGACATTGCACTCCTTTCACCACTCGTTACTATGATGAATGAATCCGTAAATTGAACACTGCTATTAAATTCCATTAATATAAATCTGTTGGATTGAAATTGCAATTTTTATTTTATGTATTAATTATTAAATTTATTTATTTTTATTGTTTAAGGGGCTCGTATTTGTTTTATTTCTTTTCAATCGTCTTGCTCAATTCTCTGTCAACGTTCTATCTATCCGCTCACAATGGGCAATAACATCGAGGGAGGTCATCCTCTAGATAACGATCGCCAAATCAATTAAAGAGGGACACACACGAAAAACAACCCCTTTACAAAGTGGGGTCTATCGTCTGGGATATTTTGAACAAGTGAGTGACAGAACTGAGCAGATATTGAATAGAAATAGGGTACCATAGCAGAGATAAATTTGTTTATTATTTAAGCAAAGAATTACGAGTCTGAATCGAGTCAATATTCATGCATTCTGTAATTTGTGCATGCCATTGTTGATATTTTCTTTAATGTTTGTTATGACATTGTAAGAAATTAAGATTCCGTACCTGAACTGCTCGGTAGTGTGGTCGTTGTCTGAATTCAGGTTAATTCTGAAGAAATATTGCCTTTAGTTACTCTTGTGAGAAGAGATAATTAAGGAAGTTACTGGGGAGTAATTTGCACATTTGGTGCGAGCAAACTGAATTTGGGGAAAATTCAGAATTTTGTACTTCCAAAAGCTGTTAGGTTGTTCTGAGTGATTTAAGTAAGTCTGTAGGTTAAGACTCTACTAGGATAGAATACGGGTAAGTATTCTTAGGGAAGCTGTTTCCTGTAAGGCAGTAAGAAGTTAGTAAATACTTGAGCTAAGTAAATTGGTTAGTGATACAGTCGAGTAGACTAGAATGGCAACTGATAGGCAGTTAGTCAGAGAGTTTAAGTCTATTTGTAGAGACGAATTAGGTTATGAAGGGACCCAGTTAGCGGAATTTGTAGAGCGGAGTCTCAAGGAATACAGAGAACAGCAGACGGCAGAGAAAGAAAAAATGAGACAAGCAGAGGAAAAGGAAAACGAAAGAATTAGACAAGAACGGGAAAAAGAAAGAGAAAGCGAGTTAGCCAGATTGTAAGCCGAAGAAAGAGCCTGGGAGAGAGAACATGCGTTAGCCATGCGTTAGCCATGGAGAGACTAAGGATCGAAGCGGAATCTAGGAGGGGCGAAGAACTGAATGAACATTCAGGACCCTCAAGCAAAAGAACATAGGACAGACGTATCGTCCAGATAACAATGCCGATGTTTAACGACAGGGACGAAATCATCGATAACTTTTTAAAGCAGTTTGAAAAGTTGGCTTTAATCCATCAAATACCCAAAGACCAGTGGGCCATTAATATCTCTGCATTTTTGCAAGGAGCTGCCAAGGATGTCTACCATAATATGGCACCCACTGAAGTAGATGACAACGACGCTCTCAAGAAAGCGCTGTTAACGGCATTACGAGTTGTCGGCTGAAAGTTTTCGCAAACTTTTCAGAGAGTCATCCAAGCGGACAACGGTGACACACGCACGAAACCCAACCGTAGCTCTTCTAAAGTCGGTGACGCTGGTTCGATCCCTGCCACTCCAGGTGGTTGGACGAGAGTGTGCACTCTCATATCGCTCAGTCATCACACTGATATCTTCTAAGGTTGGGGTTCGTGCGTGTGTTTCCGTTGTCCGCTTTTGACCACCTTATATATGCCTATTTGGGGCTCTTGTGTTTCTCTAATTTAGGTTTACGTAGTCCGCTTGTGTGGCGGGCCCTGATGTTCCTGGGTGTTCGGACCACCTTATCATATTTAAGTTTTGTTGTCGTTAACAATTCATAGTGACGTGGCTGTCATCTTTTGGTTGTGAGTAGTTAGTATGGAAGGATTATAAGATGAATTAGTTTGTCAGAGTTAGTGAAAGTAGGAGAAGGAGGGGGGTAGAGAAGGTTTTTTTATTTTATTTTTTTTTTGCTTAAGAGGAGCAGGCGGTGAGGTGTACTTCTCTTTTGTTTTTTAGTTTGTAGGTAGCTGTTTGTTTAATACTGATGTTTTGCTATAACTTAGTTTTGTTATGGCCTAATGATTAAGTGCAGTGGCATCAACTTTGGAGAGGACAGATATCTTTGCTGAATAATCAGGTCCCATGGTGACTTTTCAAAGACATCCATCCAGTGGGCTGAGCCATTATGTTGGACCTGATTTAGTACTTATTTACTTATTAAGCGTTTTAAGGATAGTAGGTGTGATGTTCCATTAGGTGAAAGATGAGGTTAAGGCTCCAGCCCGCGCTCAGGCCGGTACATGCCCCTACTTGGGCTGTAAACCGAAGGCCTCTCCCCATCATACATCCCCTTGTCCAATTTTAAATGGGATGGCGTCAACTAAGTAATTTTTATTTACTTATTAATTGTTAATTTACTGAGAGCGTTTTAGGGAAAGTTGTTGCGGTGTTGTAATTTTAATTAAGTTTATTTTGGTTCTATTTTTAAGTATAATTGAGTCAACTTTGGGGAAGACAGACATCTTTGCTGAATAATCAGGCCCCAGGGCGACATATCAAAGACATCCGTCTATTGGGTTGAGTCCTATGTTTATCCCTATTTAATTTGTTTTATGAATGCATTTACTTGATATGTGTTTGCCTCTACTGGCGGGGGCGGGGATGCTGGTATTAGTTATTGTGTGGTTATGGCTTTGATCTTTTGAGAGGCAGATATCTTTGCAGTATAAACAGGTCCGGAGTTGAAATCTCAAAGACATCTGTCCCTTAGGTTGTTCCTTGTATTATATTCTGTTTAAGGCCTGACAGGGTAGGTTGGGAATGTGTTAAATTTTTACTTTAAGTCCGGTTTCGTTAAGAAAGGTTAAGATGTTTTGATGTGTTATATTTATGTTAGGGATTTTATTTTCTAGGATTTCCGGGTATGTTATAGGGGATCCAATTTCATTATGAGCCTTTTGGAATTTGGTTCTTGCCAACTGATATTTAGAGCAACTATTGAAAATGTGATGTATCTCTCTATGGTTTGGCAGTGGTAGCAGTTATGGTCGAGGGTTGGGGTCCTGAGTGCTTACCAAAGTTGCCAGCTAGTTTTGTCTTGCCCGTGATAATTCGATTGATAATTTATTTATTTTTTTGTCCGAGCTATTTACTTTAGGTGGTTTGATGGACCTGTTAACTTCCTTCAGGGTGGAGTATAACTTTCTACTTTTGGGACTTGTATTCCAGTTTTCCTGCTATTTTTTGTTGATGTAAGTTTTAGTAATATTTTGGGCTTCAGGTATGCTATACTTAAGAGAGGCAGGGTTTGGGTCTCCCAGTTTGATTTTGGCGACTTTGTCAACTGGTTATTTACCAGAGATTCCTATGTGCGATGGTATCCACATAAATTCTACTATTTGATTTTAGTGGATAGTTCTTCAAGTAGGTGGTAAGTCTTGGTAAGAAAATTTTCTCTTGATTTAGTGTTGTGTGTTTTTATTGATGTAATTACACCAAGAGAGTCGCTTATGATAACTGATTTTTTTATGTTATTTTTAATCCAGTTTAATGATTCAAGAATGGCCCAGAATTCTGTTGTAAATGTAGAGCAGTGGTCAGGTAGCCTGGTTCCCATTTGAATGTTATATTCTGGGATTACCACTGCGGCTGATGTTCTGAGTGGTTCCGGTGTTTTGGATCCATTAGTGTGTATTTTTACGAAACCAGGATAAGTGTCATGAATTTCCATTGCAGTGATGGTTTTTAGTTTTAGCTCTTGTTCCATTTTGTTTCCAGATTCGGTGGCTTTGGTGTTAATATTTGATTTAGAGCTTATCCAAGGGGCTTGGTCAGGAGGTTTTGTGTATTCCTTCTGTTGATCCAAAATTGGCAGATATTTCCTTAGTTCAATAATTTGTTTTCCACCTGGAATGTTTGAAACTAGTTTGCGACTAAACGTTTTGTTACATTTGCGAATGGTAATTTTTGTGGGATGCGTATTTGGGTGGTTAGTTAGTCTAATTGAATATCTGATGAGCATTTCTTGTCTCCTTAGCTGCAGTGGCAGCTCACCAGTGAGGACTTAGAATTCGTCAAGTGAGGTTGAAGGTAAGGTGCCAGTGCAGATAATCAGTGCTTTCCTTTTTTTTTTTTAAGATATGGTTGTTTTGCTGAATTATAAACTTGGCAACCACAATCCATTTTCGATCTTGTAAGTGCTCCATAGATAGTTAGCAATGTTTCTTGGTTGGATCTCCATGTGGTCCTTTTAAGATTCTCTAGTTAGTTTAAGTCTTTATTGCAATTCTTAATCAGGTGGTCAACGTGATGTTTCCAGTTAAGGTGGTCATCAAAATACATGCCTATGAATTTTACTTCCTTAACATAGTCGATAATTTTGTTTTGTATGTAACGTTTGGGATAAATAAGATGGTTATTTCGATTAGGGGTGAATACAATAGCTACTGTTTTTTCATGTGAGATCTTAAACCCCCATATATCAGCCCACCTCCCTATGTTATCTAAACTTTGCTGAATTTCTGTGATTACTTGGTTACTAGCGGGATTACCTGATCTCCAGAAACCGCTATCATCAGCAAATTGTGATATATTTACTTTTTTTTATGTAAGGTTATGATCCAGGTCGTTGATCATGATGTTAAAGAGTGTGGGGCTGAGTACGCTCCCTTGCGGGGTTTCGTTTTCTGAGGAGTACTCTTCAGAATAAGTGTCCCCAACTCTAGCAATAATCTTCCGTCCTGTGAGGAAGTTTTCAATCCAGTTAAACATGCGTCCAGTGATTCCGAAGTGGTTTAGTTTTGCAATCAGTCTTTTGTCCAGACAAGGTCATATGCCTTTTCTAGATTAAGGAAAACAGCTATAAGGTTTGTAACTGATTTCATTTTTGAGTTGAATGCTAGTTTTATGTCCGCTTCTGATCTTATTAGTTGATCGGTGGTGGATCGCTTATTACGAAAGCCACATTGATCTTCCGATGGTAGGTTGTTACTTTCGAGGTGATGTTTTAATCTGTTGGCCAGTATTGTTTCCATTATTTTAAAGGTATTATTTGTAAGGGAGATGAGTCTGTACGAGTTTATATTATTGGGATCTTTGCCGGGTTTAGGGACCGGTAGGACAATGGCTTGTTTCCAACTATCAGGTAGTTTTTCGCTATTCCAGATTTGATAAAGCAGTTTTATAATGATTGTTGTAATGTTATCAGGGAGGTTTTTGTAGATAATATAGCCAATTTGATCTTTACGGGGGGCGGGGATGTTGCTTGTTTCGATCCTAATGCTTATTCCCATTCATATATGGTGATCTCGCTATTTAAATCTGACTCCTTAGGTCCTGGGTCTTTAAGGAGATGTTTAAAGTTTTTTTCCACTATTTCCCGGTGTGTCTGGAAATTTCTGGTATGATTTGTATTGCTGCTCATGTCAGAGAAGTGACTGAGGAGCATAATCGCTTTTTCTTGGTTATTGTTTGCACCTCTTACTTTAGGGGTTAGGTTTACTGTTTTTCCCCAGACTGATATAATTTTATCCCAGACTTGTTTAGAGTTGGATGTTATATTTAATTTATAACAGAAATATTGCCAGGATTTTTCTTTTACTTGTTTTATAGTCTGTTTAAGACTTTTTTCCCGGTCTTTATATTGTTGAAAAGTTTCCCGTGCGTTTGTACTTATTCAGAGTTTTTTTTTTTTTTTTTAGTCTTTGTGCGCTGTTTTACATTGATCGTTCCACCATGGCACTGTTTGCTTAGTTCGTGTTTTGCTGGGTTTTTGTATATTTATTTTAGCCGTTTCTTGTATAGTGTTAATAATGTTATCGTGGAAGGTTTTTATATTGGAGTTTTCTAACTTTTTTTATTTATTACAGCTAGAGTGTTTCTGAATTTGTCCTAGTCAGCTTTATCGTATCTCCATCTAGGTGGGACTTCAATGGGGTTGTGTTGGACTGTCATCTGGAGGGAGATGATGATAGGGAAATGGTCGCTGTCTTGGCCCACCTTCCAATCAGTTATTTGCGCTAATTTGGGTGTGCATATTGTTAGGTCGATGGCTGAGACTGTACCATCCTCAGGATCCAGTCTAGTTTTTGATCCATCGTTAAGGATGATCAGGTTGGATTCAGCAATCCATGCTTCTACCAACCTGCCTCTATTATCTCTCCTATTTCTTCTCCATAGTTCATTATGCGCATTGAACGATTAAGTTATCTGTTCGATTTTGGGAGATTTGTCTGTATGTATTTATATTAATTGGGTTACTATTGCCTCGCGGATCATAGATGTTAACTATTTGAAGGTTGTATGATCCAATGTTGACTAGGATAGTTTGCAGCTCGAAAGTCTCACTAGTGTCTAAAATAATTGGAGTTGTTATCGTATCTGTGTTGGGTAAAGTATCAAGTAAAAATTTTGCGAGTCCCCCTCCCCTTTTCCGTGTGAACGATTTTTAAATATACTTGGGGAGTACCCTTGGATCTTAGGTAGATATTTTGGATTCTCCGGTAAGTGTGTTTACTGGAGGCAGATTATATCTGGTTTTATAGCTGTTTGGTTGATTTTAAGTATTAATTCTGAGAGGTTGGTAATTATTCCCCTGCAGTTCCATTGCCAAATTGTCAGATTTTGTTTGGTTGTATTATCCATTATGATTGGTGTAGGTTTAATAATTTTATTGGGGAAATGAAGAAAATATAAGATTTTTGCTTAGAGATTTTTTGTTATAATTTGATTTAATTTTTTAATTATGGTTTCTATTGTTGGGGGATTTGCGATGTTAATGCTGGCTATTTCTATTAGAAGCTCCTGCAATACCGGCCATGTTACTGTGTTTTTGGTTGGTTTTTTTTTTTTTTTTTTTT
>JAECUM010046082.1:0-22494 GCA_016617855.1 Megalonaias nervosa
GATAACAACTTAGAACAATGAGCATTTGCAAAGACTGACAAAACCAGCATGATAAAAATGGGTCTCTTTAACTGTTTTCCAGAGATGCATATCCAGAAGAACAGGGTGTCAAATATATTCCATTTATACGACTAACGCCGTTTACCACCAAAAGAGATAACAAAACTATCACGCTAACCTACAGTCCACAAGAAACACAAACGCAAAATAAAGTTTCAAAACATGTTTGAGTAATAGTTAAAAAATAGAAGAAAAGAAAAATAAATATAGACAAATTGTAGAACAAGATATTAAACTGACGACAGATTGTTTGCGTACACTGGAAACAATGGATAAAGAACATAGCAGAACTGGATAAAGAACATAGAAGAAATGATGATTAACGCTTTATTAAAGTTAGAATAAACCTAATTAGAAAACCAAACATAAAATTCTGGCATTTTCTCTTGGTACATAAAACCTTTAGAGAATTTTTCTGGAATATGAACACACGATAACGGAGTATTTCATGCAATGGTAAAATAAAAGCATTTTTACTCCAAGTTAGGAACGATCCAGTACTCAGATCTGTAACAGAGGCTAATGTAAATACAGTATATTGACTGCATCGAGAACATGGTAAAGAATATGTAGATAAATTATAGAAAGAAGGAAATAGGGTAAATAGATTGTAATCTATGGGCAGAAATAGAGGAGAATATAATTATGCAGTAGATACCTCGAAATGTTAAACCATAACTTCTCTTTTTCAAAAGAAGAATTATTATCAACAGACGAGGAACACAGAGTAAAAGCAACAGAAGAAATAAATTTTCGAGTCTCTCTCTCTCTCTCTCTCTCTCTCTCTCTCTCTCTCTCTCTCTATATATATATATATATATATATATATATATATATATATATATATATACACACACACACACACACACACAACATAATTAAATGTTCTAGAATATTACTGTTTTTGGACATATTGTTACATGTGTAAATAGAGACAAGAATCAGATTTCAGACTGCAGTTTTGAATTCACGTGGACAATGAAAAGGCCACGCCAACAAAATGTGATGCCAGCAGACTTTTTCTTTGCATATTCCGAAAATTAAAATAGATTCTAGAGTCTGTATTCCAAGTAATTCAGGACACGAACCCGTCTTTCATTGGCATATGAAAACGTTCCTGGCATCATAGCACCAATTTTTCTGTATATAAAAATTACGCTACAGACTGTAGCCTACAGTGTTATTATAGAGCCGTTCAGTTATTTGAAAAATGTAGTGTACCAGTTTCGACAAAATCAATTTCGTATGTACTACTGTTTTACAAAATTTGATTGAATTTTTCCTTTCCTGCCTGATTGCTGTAAACATATCTTTCTCACACAAGAATATTTTAAACAGATCATTAAAGCATGAAATTCAACAATGCTCGCAATAGCGTATATCATGTGGTATATCTACCTATCATCCAGTCGTGATCTTCAGCCCGTAGCTACTACACCCAAATCTAGCTAAACATGTACGTAGGCAATCAGGCAATTCTGTCAGAAGATATTTCTAAACATTTAACATTGACATCA
This sequence comes from Megalonaias nervosa, assembly GCA_016617855.1. Lineage (NCBI taxonomy): Eukaryota > Metazoa > Mollusca > Bivalvia > Unionida > Unionidae > Megalonaias > Megalonaias nervosa. The sequence continues at coordinate 1,578 of JAECUM010046082.1, forward strand.
TATTTTTTAGATACAGCTAGACTTCCATATGATGATTACATCGGGTAGTCAGTCAGTCTTAGTGAAAATGATCACATAAAAGGTCCACATCATTAACATTTTGACATAACCCAAACCCATACTCAAAAGAATGGTTTAGACTTTAGTACCCCATATTATTCTACGACATCATTTCCTTTAACATCTTATTGCTGGATATCTGCGGTTCTCCATTTGCAAAGGCTTACACCGCTATTTAACGAATCTTAATCAGTAAGTTATGAATAATCTTCCACATTCTCCCTATAATATTGATTTACTAAACGAGTGAGATTTGTTTGGTTTGGTTCTCTGGATTTAACGCCATTTATTGCACGTGATGGTCAGTATATTTGAGAGAAAGAACCTGAGATATCCTCGGGAACAACCACTGTTCTACGTGAAGCTTTCTCACGTATCCAAAATGGTCGAGCCGAGACTCGAACTCACGCGCATAAACATGAGACTTTAAGTGATGCGCACATTCAAGAATCGTTTATAGAATCGTACATGTACCTTTAAGAATCGTTTATATAATCGTACTGATGTCTTTAAAAAATCTTTCATAGAATCGAACATGTACCTTTAAGAATCGTTTATAGAATCGTACATGTACCTTTAAGAATCGTTTGTATAATCTTGCATGTACCTTTAGGAATCATTTATAGAATCGTACATGTACCTTTAGGAATTCTTTATAGAATCTCGCATGTACCGTTTCAATCGCATTCGAGTATCCATATTCCCAAATTAAAAAGCCATAAAAAATTGGTTCATCATAACATTATCTTTTTAAATAATTTCTCTGCTGTGAATTTACATAAAAAAAAAAAACTAGTTTCGTATCTCATTACTGGCGTTTAATACTTGTTTTCCCATGACACTAATGTTGCCTTTGTTTTAGACCAAATTAACATTGGGATAAATAAAAGCACTATACACTTATAAAATTATACAATTTCAAGGTTGATATTCATTACAGTAGTATCACAAAACGTTTCCACAATAGCATTTTTTCTTTTAAACGTACTGCTGCTTCTACGCAATTTGAAGTATCGTCGGCGCAAAAAAAACCAAACATAAATATCTGATACATCATTTAATATAAAGATACCATTTTTGCATATTAACCTAAATAAATCAATTCAAATCATTCATAAAGAGTGACAAAAACAGAAGACTCAAAACACAGCTCTGAATGGTACCCATATAAAATCAAAAGTATTCTATTAAATTTTCTGTACATATTTGTCAAAATGTTTAAGAACTTGCCTTGTATTCCATTCTTAGAGAAAGAAATCGCACGGGATTATAAAAACTAGAACGCTTCTCATCACTTAATGCGTACAGCATACAGTTCAATTTAACTTGTCCAGCTATAAAATGTCGAACATGAAACAGCCTATATTCTATCCGATGGCATAGTGGTATGCGACATAGGTCGTGACTTTCTAGAAATTTAGAATAAATTCAGAAATATTCAATATATAGACAACTTTATCACACAGAAGAGAATTCAAAGGAGAAGAGAATAAAATTTAATATATATTCACATACCGTCACAGAACTGTAGGTATTTAGTGTCAATGCATTGTATATGAACGAAAATGTACTCGGGTCTTTTTACTGAATACAGCATCATTCGGGGTGATTTTTTTGAGCCGTGCTATTTCGTAATACTTAGTTCGGTGTATCCAGCGTTGTATTTCCAAAGTACCTGTAGTAAAGGTATCGAGTAAAGTCTCGTTGTGTAGTCACAACACGGTTTCGATAGGAAGCTGTCCACTTTCCGGATGCAATATTCAGCTGTAGAACTGTTTCATGGGTTGTCGTAGAACTTTATCGGTATTCGTGTAACCCGGATGTTGCTGTCGATGGTGACGTTGGCCAGGAGGATGGTGTTGGTTTACTCGCAGTTAGGGACCAAAGGTTCGGGACTATCGGGTCTGCAAGTATAAGGAGGTACTCGAGAGATCCTTTGGCAGTCCAGGAGGAGTGAGCCAAACGTGGTTGTTCCTTGGCCATTCAACTAGCGCTGTGAAACCGGAAATACATTGTTATCATCAACTAGACGCGACGAGATACATTTTATAACTTCCAGTTTGGAATCAATATAAGTCAATATCACTATATGGGTGAAAATCGTTGATGCATGCATAGTATTTGTCAATGATCCATACATTTATATTTAAGTATAAATTCTATACATTGATCATCCCTGGTGATATACCTATATATCAATCACATTTGTTTATAAGTTCCATACATTGATTCTCATTTGATTACTCGTTGAAGTTATATGCTCTGACTAGTTCCATTTTGGAACGATTTCGTTTTCTTGCATACGTTGTTGAACTCTTGTGTTCATCATTATTGTTAAAAACATTGTTGGACTTTATGCGCACAAATATCATGTTATGTGCACAAATATCTCATTCACGAAATTGTGTTTGGTGTCTTCGCTAGATCCAGTCCCAACGCGGCTTCATCCGTTACACCTATCTTTACAGCTAAAGACTGCATTCATAAAGCGGACAGAGTTCTGACAATGATCGTCTGCATTGTGATAATATGGAGAAAATGGCACTATAAGCAGTATAGACGTGGTCAAAATTACGGCAAGATAAATCGGATAAACGTGTCCACCTATACTGCCGCTTTGTACATGCAGCAGTGAGTGAACAGTTTAAACCATACAACGCTGGTTACGCTTTTCGCTATAATGATAATCAATTTCAATTTATATTCACATATGATACAAAATGTATTTTTGTGTACACAATTCTGTGATATTCATTCACATTGATGTAAAAATCTTACACCATGTATTGACTAAAGATATACCGCTATACCTGTTTGACGTGTCTTCTGAACTTTTTAAGCAGAGGGTATGAAATACTTTCTGTGAATAAGCGGGAAAAGTGCCAATGCTAACACTTTATTAAATATCACAATAGAGCAAGCTAAGCTGTTAGAAGCCCAAGAAGAACAGGCGAAAGTATTGAAATTGGAAGAGCATGTTAACAATATAAAAGCCAAGTGAAGACGAAATAATTGAATTTTTACAGGAATTGAATCGCCTTTGGATGAATCATGGGATACACGTGAACAGCTGATTCGTAACCTAATGTGTAATCACCTTGAGATACCCAAGGCTGGCCGAATGTACATTAAGTGAGCACACAGAATGCATGCTGGCAACAATGTAAATCGATCGATAATAATGAAGTTTATCGAGTTCTAGGACCGGCATGCTGTGTTACGGAAGACGCGGAAAATGTTAACCCGTTTGTCTACAGAAGTATTACTGAAGACCTCGCTTCACGTGTCCATGTTGCACAGAAAAAATGTTGATTCCGTTTCTTACTGAGGCATGGAATAACAATAAGAAAGTTCTATTAAATTGCGACAAACATTTTTTTACGGCAGTGTCTTGTTGTTTGATTCTCATGTGAACTAAAATTAAAGGTTTTTGTGCATACTTCTTGTAAAATTCTTTTCACTTTTTAATGACCCCACTCCCAGTTGTACACGTTTTGTGGTATATGCTGTTTAAAATTGCACCTTACCAATAAAGAAATTACTAAATGGGACCTCACCCCTCCTCCCAACATTCCTATATGTTATGTTACTGTCTTACATAGTAACCAACTACTGCAGCTTGTTAGAGCAGCCATGCGTTTTAGGTACCCCTTCCAGCTGTCAGAATAGCCACGATTGTTAGGTACCCTTACCAGTTGTCAGAGCAGCCACAGTTGTCAGATACCACTACCCGTTGTTATGTACCCCTACAAGTTGTTAGGTACCCTTACCAGTTAATGGAGCACAGTTCACAGATTAATAGTACAGTCTTAGAATATTGTTCCACCCTTTGTGGGCGACTCTATGAAAAGTGTGTTTAGGGCAAAGGTGAGATGAAAAATAGAGAGATGTGGGAAGTAATGTTGGCTTACAGCATATTTTATATCTTTTTGTATTAATTTTCTATACTAATATTTACCCCAACAGGACCATTTACTGTGTTTGCCCCATCAGATGCAGCATTTGCTAGTCTGCCTACCCATACAGCGAACTATTTGACATCACATCCCCAGAACTTGGCTGATGTGCTGAAATATCACATCGTGCAGGAAATCGTTATCGCTCCACTTATCTCAGGAGTAGAGAATCGTACAACGTTACTGGGACAGTCTCTGGAAATCGCAAAAGCTTCGAATGGGGCAAGTGTTTGTTTTGTTTACACACACACACACACACACACACACACACACACACACACACACACACACACATATATATATATATATATATATATATATATAACCTCTTATATATATATATATATATACATATATACTCTCTCTCTATATATATATATACAAGAATTATTCTGCATATCAAATGATGATATAGAAACAGGACGTAGGAAAATTAAACTTCACGAAGAATGCAGTACATGTCCACATCCATAGAAGGTGATGAGAATTTATACATCAAACTTTCAATGAAAATACTCAGAATATTGAAAAAGAGGCAAATATGTGCGCATGCATGTAGATTATGGGAAAAAAAGAAAACATCGGACTTTTACTGGATATGAGAAGGTTTTGCTAAAGTAATATGGTCAGTATATGAGCCTGGACACAGCACAAACATAGCAATGAACAACAAGGAACACATAAAATTACGAAATCATGCTTGTCTCAACCATACCAATTATGCTGAATAGTTAATTCCTAAATTTATGACAGGACCGAAAATTATTTTATGAAATGCTTGATTCCAGTCGATTGATCGAACTGAAAGAAATGATCTAGCATAAAGGGGAGCTTTTTTGTTGTTTTACGGCACAAAAGCAAAAGTATGTTATCTTGTGCCGATGCTAATAAAGTATTCTGCGCATCGACATACCGTGGATGCGGAGCAGGGCTGATCCAATGGTAGGATTCGAACTAACATTCTTTCGGTCGGGACCTCGGCATGCTAAGCACTGCACTACCACAGGTCAAACAAAGAAAATTATTTCATGTAGAGCGTTACACTGTTATAATAATAATAATAATAATAATAATAATAATAATAATAATAATAATAATAATAATAATATCGTCATTATATTATTATTATTATTATTATTATTATTATTATTATTATTATTATTATTATTGTTGTTGTTGTCATTGTTATTATTATTACTGAAATGGTTAAAGCCGATAGGTTTTAATGTTCTTAGGCGGCGGATCCAGTAGATTTATTTTGCTTTTATACTTCATGAACTTAATGTGTGGTAGTGTGCCATTTAGTCAGATAATTGTCAGTAGTAATTGAAACAATATTATGGAAACAAGAAACGGGGAAGGAATGGGGAATTCAAATTTAACATTGGTTTAATATCGTGAGCCACTATGGTGACCTAAGGTACTTACTGACGGTCCAGTCCACATCCTTACTCACCTGATGATATTGAGCCACGAAGGGTGAACATTCCGAGACAATGTGAAATTCGAAATGGCAGTTGCATGAGGTTACGTGTGTGAAGGAGGATTGTTTTTACAAGGTTTGTTTTAACAAGGTGGGGATCATATATCTAGCATGTATGCAAATTCCTATTACAATTCCTAGGGTGAAAGAGAATTTACAAGACACCGAAAACAAACTAGGAATATTTTATTAAAATGGCCGAGAATAAAACTGATTACAAAATTCTGAAATAGACACGGAATATTATCTTAAGAAATATTACTTACACTAACATTGATGCTAAAATTCCGAAACGGAAACGGAACTTAACAGACATCAAACACGTTGACTATTGAATTAAAAGGGCCGAGAGTAAAAGTAATTCTAAAATTAAGAAATTGACACGAAGTTGTGAGCTGGCTGAAGCAATCAGGAACAAAATTACAATTAACTAAAAAGAAAATTAAATTGTAAATGAAATTTGAATAATTGTTAAACATTCTAGAAACAATGTATTATTGAATAAAAATTATATTTTCGTAAAAGAAAAATTTAAATTTTTGCAAAGTTACTAACTTCAAAGATTCTACTTAAAAAATTACATTTAAAAATTTTCAAAAAAGTTTAAAACGTCTTGTAATACAAGATTTAAACAATGTCAAAATCAACTGAAAAGCAATAAAAAATGTGCCTAAAAGTAAGAAAAAAATACTAATAAGCTATAAAGTATTGAAAAATTATAACAACAATTAACATATTTAAATAAAATTTTAAAATTGTACAAACTAGTCACTAACATGCGTAAGGTTTATCAAACTGGAAAAGTCACTAACGAACAAATCTTTAGAAATGTTACAATTGTACGACAGAAATATAAAAAAAAATAAAAATAACAAAAATGTAAAAGGAAGATATCAAAATTGTTACTTTTATACAATTGAAAACGCTCTAGAAATGTAAAATGTTTAAAATGTAAAATTGTTCAAATTTAACATTTTCAGTAGTATCATTATATCAGTTTTGGATTTTTGTTACTTTTTCTAGCTCAGAGCTTGTATTCTCCGTGACTTTTGCCGATTTTACCAAGCAAATCATACACGTTGTGCAACCGGTGGACTATTAACCGTACACAAATGTGAAGTGGCTCTAAGAAGCTGCTAGAGTCATACAGTGACGCAGAGCAGCAACAGGCAAACACCACCATTGTCTCTCTACTTCACTCATGTCGTCAACGTAATCCACTTCCCATTGCTAGATTTGCAATCACTGAATAATAGAGTCGTTAATAATTTCATCAACCGTAGCCAGCACAGTTTCGGTTGATGGTTACATGACCGCTTTTGGTGGTGCTCGAGTCACTAACTGATGTAGTCGATCTCGAAGCGAATGATTCGCTTGTTATCCCAGTTTTTCATCCGACCCACAGCAACGTTTTTGATACCATCAACGACTTGCAACTTGTTCTGCAATTGGTGCAGCCCGAGAAGACAATCCCGCAAGCACCTTTGGTGCACCTGTGAACAATCCACGAACAACGTGAGAGAGGCCAGTTCCATAATATGTCGTGTAAACGGGTTTTCTAGGGTTCACAACGCGCACGGATTTCACACGTCCACGTACGGCTGTCATTATATTAAATATCAAATCGATGTATAATGTACAGTTTATCGTCAACGGGTCTAGAACGTCCCAGTCTCGATCCATAAGGGCAATGTTGTATTCACAATGACATGTTCTGCCGAAGAGTTAATATTTTCCATAGCATATGCCTTTGCATTTGTTGCGTCCCAATGCCATTGAGTTTTATGTATGTAAAAGTTTATCCAATTGGAAGAGCCACCTCGCTGGATTCATAAATATTCTCATTTTCTCATTTCATTGAACACAGATACACGTCCCCGCTCTTTTATCTCCTAATTAGCATCAGATAGTACACAATACTGAGGCAAGCAATAGAAAACTTTACACAGTCCATTACGTGATCGTGTGGTAAATTTTAAATCAGGCCATCTCAAAAAAAGGAGTAATTCAAATAACCCATCACTGAGTATTACGCCAACTCGAGCACAACCAGCCTTTGTGAGTTTGAATGCAATAAAATTAAATGTCCAAGAGCGTTGGTAAATTTCCTCAATAGTTTTTGTTTTGTTGCTTTTAGTAATAGCTTCTGAAAATTGTTTTCGGTGTTTGCATCCCTCCTCTTCTGTGTCGTTGTACCATTTTTCATGGATATACTGAAGTTTGGCAAGTTCAGATTCCATTGCTATATTTATACCCAAAATCACTTAATTGATTTGCTCTCGGATATCTTCATTATTAAAGCTATGACATTCGCTAAAACCATCATAGGATTTATTCGAAATATCAATCCTCGCTCGCATCAGATGTAGCGGGTGATTTACTCAACTTCAGGAACTCCATGTTTTTTCTTGCACAGTATTATATAAATGTTTTATTTTTTCTGCTTGGCCTAGTTTATTCCATTCAAGTTCTAAGACCATTCCTACGGTGATCAATTGATCAGTGTGTTATAATTATGCGTCTGAAAACACATATAACATCATTTGAGCTGCTTTGATAAATCTGATGCATTCAAATGAAACTGCTATAAAAGTTTTTCTGTCACATGTTTTACATGACACTCCTCGGAAAGAACGATGTTATTTTTAGAGATCTCCATAAATTCCTGCAAAATATTTACGGTGTCGATCATTTGAGTATTTTTCGCCATTATGCTATATATGCCGCGGCAATTCTTCAGTACAAAATATAGTTTCTGCCAGCAGTTTATTTTATTGCTATAAAACATATTCCCACACTGTATAATTTTCCTATTATGGGGAAATTTCCAGCCCACTCTATATGTAATGCTCTCGCTGAAGTAGCAAGACGAATAACTGGTATATGCGCAAAGGTATTAGACAAAATTAATAATGAATAAATAATGTTTCATTTTAAAGATGTATCTGATCCAGCATTTAACATGTGTTCGTGAATCGAAGCAAAAGAGATTTTACGTATTATGCATACCCAACCAGAGACCCCACTCAATTACAAACATAATTTAAAGTGCAGGACACGTTCAGGCTTTTTTTCTTGAATGAGAGGCATTCTTGGAAAATGAGGGAAAACTTGTATTTGCCAACAACGATAACAATTACGATGCCAATGTCCAATTTGGATTTGTCAACAGTGGAATCATGACGTTGTTTAACAGTGCACGTTACTGCATCAATTGAAAGGAAATTTAACCAATTATTGACAACGTTGACGTAGACACGACGGTTCTCGGGCTTGCCAGATACAACGATGATTACACGAAAACAGCTGGTCCAACAATGATGTTTGTCAAAGATGCAACTAATCGTGCTGATCATAGACCGTACACAACCCTTGTTGTTCATCATGACTCTCTTGAGCCATACGCCGCTGCTCACACCACATTGGTGACAGGAACCAACCCACATTTTAATCTTGGTTTTGCACAACGTCGATCACTAGTCCTTGGTGCTTCATTAACGTTTTTGTGTGTGATTCCCCTCAGTCACATATTTGGCTTTCTTAGAGAAGTTCGCAGGGTTATTTTTGTTATCTTTTATGCAATCTGGAACCTCGTCAGTGCTGTCATTTCCCGTACATACCACAGATGCGCACACACCAAGTGCTATTACGGGGCAGTTTCCTTGTCAAATAAGTACCTAACGTGCCCTTACTGTACCAAAAGATTTGTTCTTGGCGTTTCAAAATACAGAGCGAGACAATGACCAAGAGCGTAACAAAATGGTATTTGACCAATTACAAGTGACTGAAGTTTCCTTCCGGTTAAACGGTCATCAGGAACCTTCTGAAGAAATTCAGCTTGATTACAGAGACGCCACTCTTAATATTGCACGTGCATATCACAATTTGTGGGCGTATATGGACCTGCATCAAAACGTTGACACTGGACTGCAAATTTCCCAACAAGACTTTCTAACATTGTATCCGATTTATTACTTTTCATTGGAACACCTGCAGTTGTTTAGACAATCCGTTCTTGCCATGCATTTTAATGCATTTGTGGATGTGGCTGGTGGTGGTTATTATTGTTATGCTGTGATACTCTCTGACAAGACTCTGTTGTTGGAGGGAACTGGTGACTAAATGAAGGTCATTGATGTACATGTGGATAATACATAACTTAATGTGTTACGTATTGAAATAATAGTGTCCTATCATGAAGTGAAGGTCGGCCTTAGTAAAAATCAGCTGGGAAAATAAATAACGGAATAAAAACAATTGTGTGGTCACAATGAAACTTTCTCCGGCAAAATTGACTGGAAATGTCCCCGTGTGGTTGACCCAAACACAACTTGCTCAGCTTAATGAGGCCAAACACAATACACCTCGATGAAATTAAAATTCTCCAAGTCAGCGGTGACACATATGCAAAAGACCGGTGGGATATTTCCAATCCTTGCAGTAATTGCAGCGTTGTTAGCTGCAGCGGCTCCCGCAGTTGCAAACACTGAGGCGTTATGGGCTGTCGGAAATGCATCTGGAATGGCGCTAAAAGAAAGGTGGTTGGCGGTCGTATAGTGGATCATGGACATGGTAAGTCTATAAAAAAGGAAGAGGCCTTCGATTACCAGGAACAAGTCGCTGAATATCATCGGGAAGAGGTCTTCGATTATGCACGTAGAAGGTCACGCGTCCATTGGCCAATCTAGATTTACTCACGATAGCAAAATCAATCATTTTCGTGACCTCTTTATGTGAAATGAACTTGCATCGACGGTGCCACCCAGGACCTGGCACTCATCGAGTTGCAGACGTGGTGGCACCTCAACATTGTTTGTATTTTGACTCGTATTGCCCTGCACCACCAGTTGAAGTTGTTAATTATTTAACGAAGAGCACTAGCGTCCTGCGCAGTTGGCCTGGACGACAACCACTGTTTTATTCAACGATACCAGTACAAACACGTGGACCAATATGTGCTCATCTTGTTGTTAAAGCGTTGCGGGCACGTGGGTGTTCACCAACCCCGCAAACACATTTTACATTTTAAGTACGTTTAATATTATACAAAATGTCTATTAACATTTACGGAAGTTATTCAGCCCGACAAACGATCCTGATGTGGATTTGAGCTGGTTTGCCACCAAGATGGATTTGACTGAGTTTACTAGTAGCCTTGTTTGCTACGACTCTAAGTAAACCAACTAAAAGAAAAGAAGGAAAACCAACAAACTGTGTAAATATGCAACAAATAATGTATTTCCCTAGAAGATAACATGAAAATTTAAAAAGAACTTAGAATATTGTGAATTAAATTGCAAATGGTCCTAAAAGTTCTATCACAAATCCAAATGTATGAAGTTTCAAGTGAATTCCTGTGGTATTCCAACTAAAATCCAATACTGGCTGTGCTGATGTGCCTGTAATCTCGATTACGCTAATGTGCCAGTGACCTGGATTGTGATAATATACTAACAATCTTTTGATGTATCACAATAATATAATCCAATAATAATGATCTGAATATTTAATCCACACTCATAGAGAAATATTAACTATGTATTATGTTGTTTACAAAATAAAAGTAACAGTTCAGGTACACTATGACCTTGATTTTGGACAAAGTCAAGAATAAAATAGAGATATACATAACATACCATCATCAAGAAAAGCCAACAAACAATACAGATTAAATATACATAATATGTTGTAGATGTTGATGTTATGAACACACCGATTATGCCTGTACCTTTTACCTATAACGATTGGAATCATCGCACAGGCAAATACCCAAAAGCTGACTATATCATCAGGTGTCAGAATACTCAGGGATTGTTTTTATAAGGCCGAAGTGGTATTCACCGCTGTATCCACCCCGGTTAAGTTCACCAATGAATATTTTATACCAATATTGACTCAATCGAGACAAAACGATCTCGACTGTTTTACAACAAGGACGCAATTGTTCGGGTAGCAGTTATTGGGCAAATACAATCGTTATAGGTAAAAGGTACAGGCATAATCGGTGTGTTCTTAAATGAACAGAGTACTAGACTCCTAGAATGCGCACACGCCGGAAATTTAAATTCTCCGCTGAAAGATACTTTCTATGGTTGTATGACGGTTGCAGCAACAAAAAAAAAGTGTAATTGGATAGAAGTGCGAGTGCACCTATCGGAAGTATTATCATGGCTATATCGATAGTAACCCGTGTCTCTGGTGAAGCTAGCAAATTAATTTTGAAACGATTACATTCACGAATACGTGTCTATTCAGAACTGCTTGCAGCAGCTCAAAGTGGTCTCAACACTGTTAGTAAACTATATTCGGTAGTTACTGATGAAAAATAGCATGGCTGAGTTCTCTGCTGTGTTGGTGAAAATGGAAAGTCACCGACAGCTCCGAGCACAGATAATGAACCGTGCGAGTGCGGATTTATATATAATAAAAGTCAAATAAAAACAAAATTGTCATAGGCGGTTTTGCCGATCACTGCTCTGCGTCACTGTATACCTCTATCTGCTTGCCCAGGCCACTTAACTTTCGTGGACTATTAATGACCATAGTTCACGGGTTGCACATCGTGTGTGGATTGCTTGCTAAATAAGAAAAATTCATCGGGTATAGTGGCTGTGATCAAGAAAAGAAAAAAAATCCAAAACCGCCATAAATGCACTACTTTTCGAAAGACATTTAGAACATAAATATGTTCTAAATAAAATAAAATTGAAATACAACATATTTCAAATAAAAGTAAATATAGACAGAAAAAAATAAAAAGTTATGAAAGATTTGAACACAGTAAATGAACAATTTGAAAAAATGAAAAGCAAGTTTGAGGAAACTTTACAAGCGTACACACGCACGTATACACACCTTTGCACATATACACGCCTATATACCATTACAAACAATCAAACAGAACGAAATAGTTCATAGGCATTGTAGTTACTATCCAATGCAAATGGAATGTGGGGTATTTTTAAGTTCTGCTTTGATTCTGCATACAATCGCACAGAAAAAAAAAGACAACATGGGCTCTAGAGGAACAGAACATGGGTAGCTCATGTATTTATATTTACTATCCAATATACTATCATACATACAGAGGGATGGGAGGGGTAGGCTGATATATTTAGACTTACTATCCAATATTACACATACAAAGGGATGTAAGGAGTTGCTCATATATTTATATTTACAATCCAATATCACGCATACAAAGGGATGAAGAGTTAGCACATATATTTAGACTTACTAGCAGATATCACATATACAAAGGAAATGGCTAGGGAAGGTATTTTCACACACACACACAAGCGCGCACGCACGAGAGGACACAGAGGAATGGATATTTAAATACAGGTTTACAAATAGGATGGAGAGACCAACAAAATCGCATCTAAGACAATTTTAGTTCATTTTTGCAATCAAACACTAAGACGTAGAAAGAAACTAAGAAGGGACGATAGTGGATATCTAATGGTCACTAACACAAACTCTTCAAGATAAACACTATCGCATGCAAGTAAAACCTAAATTTGAGCCTGAAGATCGGCTAATTCTATCCGCTCTCCAGAAGGGGTCTAATCCATCGCAGGAGGGAAAGGGGATAGGCGATGGTCACTCACATCTATTTAGCATATTTATGACGAACATACGACTGACATACCGTTATTTTATTACGCACCGTAAAGCTGGTACACTTTATAAACAGTGTTTATTGCTACTTACAGGTGGGGCCCCTGGTGGCCCAGTGGCCCAAAGCAGTCGTCTTACAGATTGTTGCTATTTCATCTCTGTCCGCGTGTGTTCGAGTCTCGGGCTTTTCCGATGTGGGCATGTGAAAAAAGCTTGCCAGTAGCTTCCCGTGAATGTGTGGTTCTTACCGGGATTTTCCCGGGTTCTTCCTCCACTGGCCGCCATGTATGTATAGCCTGTCTTGCGCTGCAAAATGGCGTTAAACCCCAAAACAACAACAACACTATTTATGATTATCACTACTCAGCTATTTATACCTTCGTTTTGAATCTTCTATTTTAATATATTTCTTGTTTAAGCTATTTATAACTGAATCGATGTCTATATTACCTGCTTATCTAAAAAGCTCACTTTACACTCTTACAGCTGTTAGTGAATGGGTTTGCAGCAGTGCATGGTGGTGATATTGTCGTAGCCAATGGAGTAATACAACCGATACACGATGTTTTAATCCCACATATTCCGGCGACCGAAAGCATTGCTCAGATCATTATCAAGGATGACCACAGATTTAGAGATCTAGTTGTGGCCCTCATTCTGACAGATCTTCTCACGCCACTCGGTAGTAAGTAAAAGTGGCACATTACACCAAACTCTGTTTCCTGGGCCACCTGTGTTAAACCTGTCCACTACGCTATTCTAATTTCCCTGAAAAATTGGATGATTGGCTCACTGTGTCAAACTGACTGTGCCTGTCTGTCCGTCAGTTGACTCATAATTGTAACTGATAAGGGGGCAAAAAAATAAAAAATAAAAAATAAAAACGAGTTAAAATGGATGGCTTGAAGTTTATTGCAAATGAAAGACTCGGTGTTGAAGCTTACAAATTATCAAAGACACTAATTCTAATGATCGCAGAGAAAGGGTACGACATGTTAATATTGTTGATATAAGGTGTATTACTAATGTAATAATAGAACACAAGCATTAATCATTTTGTTTGATGACTATATTTTGTTTGTTTAACAACGAATTTCACTTTTCTTCATGTATATTTTGTATATGATATACGTTTGATGCTTCCTTTCTAGAGTTTTTTTTTTAAAAAAAAACCCAGACTAATTGAAAAATAACCGTTACTTTTCTTGCAGCTTTAGAATTTCGGTTGCTTACTTCGAGAGATGTCAACAGCTCAGTAATAACAAGCAATCCAGTTTCGGCACAATGGCAGAAAAAGCTATTTTTATATTTTCCAGTATCCGCAACAAGTTGATATAAACTAGTTGAAACATAATTAATTTAAAGGTTTAATTCCTGTAGAAACAGCCATGCAAAGTTTTGCAAACACTACGGTTTTTCTGTTTTATTTGTTTGTCTTGTCTATATTTTGTATATGCCTTTGAAAAAGTCTCATTAAGAGTCGAAAGCGCTCAGACTAGTTAGATACTAGTTTTGCAACGTTCGTCGTCAGTTTATTGCATATATATATATATATATATATATATATATATATATATATATATATATATATATATATATATATATATATATATATATATATATATATATATATATATATATATATATATATATATATATATATGTGTGTGTGTGTGTGTGTGTGTGTGTGTGTTAAGAACATGAATATTTCCGCACTAGGGCCAATCGACGTTGTATTCATGCATGGATTAAATTTATGTATCAGAATCGAAGCTTTATTTTTGTTTTATTGATCAAAATCTCGCAGTGTTTTATCACCTTTAAAGATTTTTATCACTAACATTATCTCACAGGTGGCGACTTCACTCTGTTCGCACCGGTTGATTCTGCTTTTGGCCAATATCATGACAACTTACTGAGCACACCCAATGGGCAAATTCCTCCCATATACAAACGTAAGTTCACTAGAAATCTCCGTACTTGGCATACGAAACCACGTGACTAGATTGCTTGATGCCTATGACATGAACAAAATCATTCAAGGTTGTTTGTGTGGGTTTTATTTATTTATTTATTTTTTTTTTTTTTTATGTTTTTTGTTTTTATGTTTGGATTTAATATTTACCGAGCCACACAGACTTTCTTTCACTCAATGATATAGTTAAGTCAGTGGCGTACTAACAGGGGTACGGGGGCGGTTCGTCCCGGTGACAAAGCCAAAGGGGGGCCATCGGGAGAGTTGAAATACCATTACAAGTTTTCAAACCAAATAAAAAATTTGCCAATGTAAAAGTTATTTCGAAAATTGCTTATTACTGTTTAAAAATCTACTTGCAAACATAATAGATTTTTTGTGTGTTTACATTATAAAATTATATGTGGATATATAATATTAATATAATAATATAATATAAATAATAATACGAATATTAAAACTGATGTCGGGGTGCCAATGGAAGGATCCGCTCCGGGTGCCAAATACTTTAGGTACGGACGTGAGTTGAGTTAATATTTCTAGGGGTGATGCCAGAAAAAGATAATGTATCCATTTGTGTTAATATTTCTAGGGGTGATGCCAGAAAAAGATAATGTATCCATTTGTGTTAATATTTCTAGGGGTGATGCCAGAAAAAGATAATGTATCCATTTGTAACGTTACTTAGGGCCGGATAAGGTCAGGTGTTGGATGGTGTAGGTGGAGTTTCCAAAATTTCAAAATGGCACTAACTTTCCTAGAAAGGGCACCAAAGCAAAAGTCAAATGAGTTTATTTACTCAAAGTGTGCATAGACGTAAGCAAGAATAAAAGGATGTTCAAATTTCAAGTGACTACGTTTGTGTGTGTGTTCGTATTGGTTTTTTTTTTTGCCGGGAGGGACTAAAAGCCTGGAACCCCTACCCCCCCATCCAGCCCTGATACTTAAAGCACATTATGTTTTATATCTATATCATTATGCAAGTCATACATATGACATCGAGGAGCCATTAAATATTTGAAAGAGTTTAGTTGATGGTGTCATCTTTGTAAATGAAATCAGCAATCATTGGCGTAGCTTCAAATTTTATGTGCCCCCCCCCTGCAAAAAACATAGAAATGGGGATCCCACCCCCACCCCCACCCCGCATAGTAGGGGTTATGGAAGCGGTAGTTACTCCACTGTCAGAAATTCATATTGCATAATTAAAAAGGAAGCAAAGCGCGGGCTATAATAATGTTCATAAAGAATTGCATTGCTGTCTAAAATTAATCAAATATATTTAACTTTAAGACTTAATGTTGATAAATATTGTGTCCTTCAGAAAACCGCCAATTTTGGATGATGAATTATTTATCCTCGCACAGGTTTAAGTCTAGGACCTCGTAGGTGCAAAGCGATATAGCTGCGATATTCTTGTTGCACGCATGTATATTTATCTATACGTTAATTTTAACAAGGGATTTTCAAGTATCATGTGGTCCCCGGTGGACGCATGACGTCACAGCTCCGAGATGGGGAGTTCCTTGTCAGCTTGGATGGCACAGTTCTTCACGTGACCAAAGATGCGAGAGGTAAGGTTTAAAGAGAATATCGCAATTAAATCCGAGATCATCTAATGGCATTCATTTGTGCCCTGTAGAATTTTGGCGACACAGTTTTCTTTTTTTATTTATACATATTTTGAGTGATATGGTATTTGTATTGTTGTATATTGTGGGTGATGGCGAACAACAACGGGTCGAGCTTCCAAGCTCCATTTACTTCGGGAGAAACCAAAACATCCACCAATACAAACACTGCAATTTATTTACTATATTCCCCAAAACCACAACATCCACCAGTACAACAATATAATGTATTTACTGTATACCCGATTTTGTAAATAATAAACAAAACTTATTTGCTTCTCATAAAAAATAACGTGCTTGCAAATATATCGGAATGCAAATATTGTTTCAATTATTTTTATGACTGAATTGCGCATAAATGTAGTTTAGCTTGATTTTACGACCTGTCGCGTCATTATAGACCTACTTTGAGGTCATGTAGTGTCGCGTCATTATAGACATACTTTGAGGTCACGTATTGTCGCGTCATTATAGACCTACTTTGAGGTCATTATTGTCGTGTCCTTATAAACCTACTTTGAGGTCATTACTGTCATGTCATTATGGACCTACTTTGAGGTCATTATTGTCATGTCATTATAGACCTACTTTGAGGTCATTATTGTCGCGTCATTATAGACCTACTTTGAAGTCATTATTGTTGCGTCCTTATAAACCTACTTTGAGGTCATTACTGTCATGTCATTATAGACCTACTTTGAGGTCATTATTGTCGCGTCATTATGAACCTACTTTGAGGTCATTATTGTCGCGTCATTATAGATCTACTTTGAGGTCATGTATTGTCGCGTCCTTATAGACCTATTTTGAGGTCATTACTGTCATATAATTATAGAACTACTTTGAGGTCATGTCTGACTGAAAAATTGTTAAAGCTACGTTAAAAATCTAAATCACACACACACACACACACACACACACACACACACACACAAATCACAGGTCATGTGTTGTCGGGTCCTTATAGACCTACTTTGAGGTAACGTATTGTCGCGTCATTATAGACCTACTTTGAGGTCATTATTGTCGCGTCATTATAGACCTACTTTGAGGTCACTTGCTATCGCGTCATTATAGACCTACTCTGAGGTCACGTATTGTCGTGTCATTATAGATCTACTTTGAGGTCACTACTGTCGCGTCATTATAGACCTACATTGAGTCATGTTACTTAGCAATAAACGTATTGGCTCTTACATGAGTAGTTAACGGGATCGGTGGGGCTTATGGGAATTTAACAATACGACAAATATGAGCAGATATTGGGTCTTACAGGAAATACATTAGAAACAAATTTTTGTGGGTTTAACGCCATTTTAAAACAAATGATAGATTAATAGATTATACATAGCGGTTATTATATTTAATTGAGGAAATACCGGGGAAGACCCGAGGAAGAGCCACTAATGGCAAGCTTTCTCACATACACACGTTGGTCGAGCCGATACACAAAGCCACGTTGACAGAGGTGAGATGTCAGATATCATTTAACATTACTACCGGATATGCGGCGAATGGGTATTTAACATTAGCGGTTTTGGGAACAGTATATGTGGCATACGGTAATTTAGCATTAACAGGTATAGGGACCATAGGGCTTCGGGGAATATAACATTAAAGAAATAAGTTCCCTTGTGTCAAACGTTTAGTTAAAGGTTCCGCAAGTCCCTAAATGCTAAGTTCCATGGGGATAGGGGTTCTGTTTTAAAAATATAAATTTTTTCAAAGGGGTTATAGTGTCGTTCTCATACGGCCAATATAGTCTCCAGATCGGCTAACATTAAATTTTAATCAACCTCTTATACTCTCCCAAAAAATGATTCATTTTGAATTGCCATCCCATCCTTTCCGATATTTACCCTAATGTTCAATTCCAGAAGCCCAATATTTTCCCCCATAACTACTTCCATGTCCACCCAATAAGTGGACGATTTGTCCCTGGATTCAAGCCTTGATATCTCTACGAGCATTGGCTCTGAATTCTAGCCTTGATAGTTATGCGAGTTTTGGGTCTGGATTCCAGCCTTGAACATCACAAGAGTATTGACCGTGGATTTCAGCCATGATAGACATAAGAATATTAACTCTTGATTCCAGCCTTGATATCTCTACAAGTTTTGGCTCTGGATTCCTGCCTTGATAGCCTAAGTGTATTGGCTCTGGATTCTAGCCTTGATAGGATAAGAGTATTGACTCTTGATTCCAGCCTTGATAGTATAAGAGTACTGGCTCTTGACTCCAGCCTTGATAGCTCTGTGAGTATTGACTCTGGATTCCATCCTTGAACACTACAAGAGCATTGACCGTAGATTTCAGCCATGCTAGCTTTAAGAGTATTGTTCTGACTTCCAACTATGACAGACGCACAGTAAATGGCACTTGATTCCAACCTTGAGAGTCATACGAGTATTCGCACTGGATTCCAGCAAGATAACCATATGAGTATTGGCTCTGGAATGCAGCTTTGATAACCATAAGTGTATCGGCTCTTCATACCAGCCTTGATAACCAAAAGAATATTAGCTCTTTATTGCAGCCTTGATAGCCATACGAGTATTTACCATGGATTTCTGCTTTGATAGCCTAAGATTATTGGCTCCGGATTCCAGCCTTGATAGCTCTACGAGTATTGACCCTGGATTTCAGCCTTGGTACCATAAGAGTATTGGCCCTGAATTTCAGCCAAAATAGCCCTAAGAGTATTGGCTATTCATTACAACCATGCTAGCTTTAAAGTTTTTTTTCTTTCTGGATTCCAGCCTTGATAGTCATACGAGTATTGGCCCTGGATTCCAGCCATGATAACCATAAGAGTATCGTCTCTAGATCCCAGCCTTGATAGCTCCACGAGCATTGGCTCTGGATTCCAGTCCTGATAGCTCCATGAGCATTGGCTCTGGATTCCAGCCTTGATAGCTCTGCGAGTATTGGCTCTGGATTCCACCCATGATATCTCTATGAGTATTGGCTCTGAATTCCAGCCTTGATAATTTTATTTATTTTAATAAAGTGGAGCAATGGTAACTCATTTTGACACTGAGTCTAAGTAATCTTGCCACCAGGCTTCATAGTCCTTTCTAATTCTTGCATACTATTTAAAAAGAAAGTTTTAACTTTGGATATCAAGTGAAATCCAACAGGTCTGCATCCAATCCAGATATTAATACCAGATTAGCATTTATCTACCGATATCATATAAATCATTGTAACTTTTTTAATCTATAATTGATGTTGTTTTTATTACTATCACTATTATTGTCACAAATTATTGAATAACGAAAAATGGATAAAACCCAAAACAAGTAATATTCATATGCAGAGAAAGAACAAACAGTTTCGCGAATTAGTATTAGTAGCCGAAAGGCTAGGGGTCATTTAAAAACATATTTTTTCTGCATAATTAGCGTTGAAAGAAACTACCCGAAATTACATTACATTTTCACATCGAATCACATCTGGCCTCATATATATATATATATATATATATATATATATATGTTATGTCTCAATAACAAAGGTTCTATAAATTTCCAAAAGAATATCGGCGAATTCTCCATTAGAAGTGGACTATGAACGTAAACAACTGTATTCTGACGCCACGTACACAATTTAACGTCAAGTCATAAACGTTCGCTTCAGACCACTATCTCAGAAACTCAGTACTATTCGCACTGAAAATTTAATCCTTCTGGATGTGTTTAGCTTTTTATCTAAAATGATTTCTTTACCATCCATTTACGACGTTTCTAGATTTCTCTATCAAATGATATACTTTTAATACAAATATCAGACCTTTATATGGTCTCTTCTGAATATTTGTTCTTTGTCTGCAGGTCAAACTTGGATTAACAACATCACGATCATTGAAGCTGACATCCAGGCAACCAATGGTGTAGTGCACGTGATAAACGATCTTCTTATACCTTCTAACATATATGGTATTTAGATCAGCATTGATCTTGCATCGAGATCAGAATTGATCTTGCATGTAGATCAGCATTGATCTTGCATCTAGATCAGAATTGATCTGACATTTAATAAAATTGTCTGGTGAAATATATCATTTCATTACAAAAATATATGCTGTTTTTTTAATGCATCCATCGCAATACTAGATCTCTCCCTCCGTCCCCCCCGAAAGGATCAGTCAACCATGACATGATTATTATTTAATCAGGCTATTTTAAACCGC
>JAECUM010046083.1:0-11751 GCA_016617855.1 Megalonaias nervosa
ATAATTTGAGAGTGATCATATTCGTATTTAAAACGAATGAAGGCAAATTTCTGACGCAGATAACAAAGTGCCCATCTTTTCTTCGCAAGCTACTGGTTTGACTGCCTTTGTCTTTCAATGTTGTTTGGCTCATGTATTCTAAATATGTCATGCATTATTTCTGATAGAAAATGTGGCAATGTGAGGATTTATGTGTCTTATATGATTTACATTATGAGTAAATTCACTTTATTTTACCTGGGAATGCTATGTCAAGGGATTTCTGGCTAACAAGTAATGTAGTTAGGACAAGGAGTGAAGTCCATTATTCCTTTCACAGTAGAATCTTTTCAAGCAAGAGATAGGCGCATGGCGACAGAGATAGTACAGTTAGTCATTTACAGCCCACAGGGGCGCAGTACTATTTACTAAGATGTCTAGTAAACACACCACTCTCAGACTTCTGAAGGATCCACCGAGATCCTTATTATTCTGTGCTGGCGCGTTGGTCTCGAAGCTTTAGGCCCTCACTGCGAGTAAACCAAAACTTTCGTCCTCCAAGCCACGTCACTATCGACGACTCGCCGTATCAAAAACACGTACAAAATATAAGGACGAGGCCGTGTAGTGCACGAGACACGGTTAAGTATGAATTCAATGATATACGTTACACATGCGCGCACATGGAGTGACTTCATAACACGTTAAATCAATAATTTCATTAGAACTATTAACTGAAATTATTATTATTATTATTATTATTATTATTATTATTATTATTATTATTATTATGTTCGTGCATAATCTGCACGACAAGAAGAATCTCACTCATTAATAAGAACTTTTTCTTTAATGAATGGAACGTATAAATGATTTCGACTTTTCCTTTCGGTTATAACAATCAGTAACCCGACACAGACTATACTTTATATGGCGGAACTGTGTTATGTGATAGAGGTAAGACTCTCTGTAAAATTCTGAATATTTTTGAAACATCCAAAATATGCACAATTCTTTCACATAAAGCGGATAACAAGAAATATTGCAATTTTACATTGCACGTAACTTGACAGCTAAAAATTTGAAATATATTGATGTCCGACCAAATTTGAAAACAAGCCTTTAATATCTACTACCTGTTCCGCATCAAAAAACGGTGATTTTATGCAATTGAATAAAGGTTAAACCAAAACGATTTGTTTCCTCTTTCTTTCTGACCAGTACGGGGATGGGGGGAGGAGTCGGGTTCAATCGCTTTCAAGTCTAGCACTTTACTTACTTCCTGATCGACCATCTCACGTGAATTAAAGGGTATTGGATATCTTTTAATTCTGATTGGCTTTGAGATACGTAAGTTTATTTCATGTTTTGTTTTGTTGGAAAATCGTTATGACTTAGTATGTCCATAAATACTTATACAAAATCTCTCTAATGTGTTGACGCTCACCTTCTTGTAACTTTGGACACATGCGACCATGTATATTCCCCATTCTTTTACCCTTATGGGATGCCAAAGGAAGTTTCTGTAATGGGGTCCAATTTCGGCCCGTCACTTGACTCCTCTTTTATGACCCTAGTAACACTATGTTAAATATGCCTCCTACTATTATTTGATGGCAAACATCGCACGACTGACAGAACCGTGATACATCGCTGTTAACGCCGAGCCAATAAAATTCGACTAATAGTCGTCTTTTCAATACTCAAGTGACTTACACAATATTGTTCGTGCGCCACTCTAAAAACACATGGCTTGAATTTCCGAGGAACAACAAGTTGAAACAATGCCCTACAATACGAGGTAAATTGTTTGTACAGTTGTCATTTAATGTGTAATATTCCAATTTTGCCCAAGGTTTAGAATGCTTCAAGGTTCCGGACAACAATTTTTTCAAGGACGGGTCATGCGCGTGCTCACGAATAAATTCATCGCGCGAAATATCAGTCATGGCTTCTGTAACTTTCAGCTTATGCGGCGGACGTTTTCCCTTCTGTGTCAACGACCTTATTCTAAATGATGGGAAACCGAAAATGTGACACAGCTGGGAGTCTGGAGCTTTCGACATTTCCATAAGTCATACATGTGAATGTCCGTGTACAGCGATTCGACGGTTCCGGTCAGGAAAGGCCTCTCGATTTATATGGTAGCGAAGGAAATACGATCAACCGTTTGATCCAACAACATAAACCAGGATTTCTTTACCACGATGCCTGTACACCAGATGTCGCGTAAGACAGAGACTTATTGATCGGTGGCGGTGCCCTCGCTTCGAGTAAATGAAAAGTGCCGACCAACTGAGTAACATCTCGACCGATCTGTGCACAGACGCGGATTCTTATACCGCAAATGCGTTATTAGTTTCCGAATTATCACGCAACAATCATCGCGCTTGTCGCCTGCTGTCCACCTCCTGCTTTCAGTAATTACCACAATTATTTTACAAAACCCTTCGAGATAGATATGACCCCACTTTATACACCTGTAACAATGTTTGTTCTCACTATTGCCCGCCCCCCCCCTTTCCAGATTACAAATTGCCACTTTTACTAGTACCAATTTTCTTGGGTTCTACAGGTGTCTAATTTTTATACTAATTACTTGATGTATTTTCTTGAGATGACATCATGGGTACCTTTGGTAGCCGTGTCAAGTATATTCTTTAAGGATTTTTCCCTCAGAAGCAGATGCAATTCCTTACCACAAATGGTTAACAACTAAGTAAAAGGTCTATAGGACACTCGAACATTCTGTTTATCTTACCACTTTCAACCCACCTCGGTAAATGACTTCCAGTCCTACTGACGAAATGGGCAAATGTTTCGCCTCTCTCGAATTTACTATACTTCTTCTTCTTGCGGAACCTAGTCGAGTTAGAGTCCTGTTCAACCGTCATCTTACATATTAATAATTAAAAGAGTATTTAATGCTTCCTCTACATATTCCTTTCTTTTAACTATATGTCTCTAATTTTGCTTGTCCTTCTCTAGCTTCCTTTCGTCTTCTTCTCTTACCTGTTCCATTCTTGTGATTTCTGCTTCTCTTTTCACTCTATGCTTTCATTCTCTGTCTTCTTTTCTAATTATATCTTCTCTCCCTCCGTCAGTTTTTCCAATCATGTCTTCTTCTCAAATGTTGTCTTTCTTTCTTTGTATTGCATTCCATCCCTTTCTTGCTCTGTCTCTAATTTCTTTTTTTCTATATCCCTCTCCTTTAATCTATGTTTTTTTTTCACTAAAATACTCTTCTTGCCTGTACATCTTTTTTAAGGACCTTCACCAATCAAACAGTTTGCACATCTCCACTAGATCTTTAGGTGACGACATGATTAATGCTGTAGATGACATAACCTCTCCAAACATGCACTAACAATGTGAAGCATACAGATTTGGAATTATCACAAAAGCAATCGTACGTCCTTCTCAGAAGTAATAATTAAATTATAATATCGATCCAACCTCACCCAGCTGTGGATTCACTCGCCATGAGCTTCTTTTAAAACTCTTGAGTATAATAATATTTTTATAACTTTTGCACATTTCAAGTCACATTATTTGTCATAAAGAATGTTTCTGTCTGTCTCTGCATTTGTATATTAAGACTTTTACAGGACGATCGTTATTATATTTTAAGAAACTTCCAAACAAGAATTAGCAAGTAGACATGATATGCTCGAGGAGGTGCTTCGTGTACCTTGCCGATTTGTTTTCAAAGATTAATGAACATGGATCCATTTCTTGCTACCACAATCAATCTAATCTATTGTTACGAGCAATGTTTGTTTGTGGGGTTGTGTGTGTTTCATTTCGGATGGCAACATATTCATCCATTTAACCATCTATTATAGATAATTGTATCCACATCTGTAATGCTTCATAGAAGTTACCTGTCCCTTGGTTATAAATTTGTACAATCAAAAGTAGCTTGTTCATCCTTGAAACGGTTACTGCTATATAATAGTGCTGAACCACCATTGACCGTAAGTAGATCACTACTTTGAAGTAAGAACCTAATGTGATTTATCACGTTGATTTAGTAATTAGTATCCCCCTTCAAGTGTATTAGTGCCTCTTATGAAAGCTGATTCAGAAGATCTAGAATCACTTGGTATTTCTAGATGTGGGTTGTGTCTGAATATACAATAACGGACATAGTATTGTCCATCGTCAAAGATGGTGGTCTCAGTTTTGATAAAAATCAATGAACTCGAACTAATGGGTCAATATTGTTTTCTGACAGAAAAAGGAGCTTAATTAAACATGGATAAAGAACATTGTTCTACCATGAATTAGATGTGTACGATCGATTGCTTTACCCACATAAAACTAAACTAAATACACACTTGCATAACTTAAGATTCAATAATAAATAAAGGTTTTGAATTTAAAGGGATCAAAGCGAACCGATAGATTTGGCAATGAACAATGTGTTTAAATATAAAATGGTATGCTTATCTTTGGTTGAATATTATCTTTCTGGATCAATATGTAAAGTTGTTGTTTACTTACCTTGATATATTTCCGTTTTGCTATATTTTGCTTCTGTAGTACTTTGTTTTGCTTTTCCTTTGCTTTTTTACATCATTTGGATGTGTAAATTGTCTTAATATATATTTATAATTGAACGAACTTCTCGATAATACCAGTTATTTTGCTTTTTTCAAAAAGTAAGTTCAAACCTAAAATCATTGTCGGGTGAAAAACATATTTCCAAGAATAAACATAGGCAAGAGCATATATATTTAGAAGAGTCATGTATTTTTCCGACAATTAAGGAAAACGTACAGTTTGCCAATAATTTCTGCCTTATAGGATTCTAATATCGGACCATTTTCAAAATTCTATTCTCATGAAGACGGCATTGAATTTGTCACGTAATTTTTGTGTTACAGTTTGTATAACATGTCTGTGTTGTTTACAAGCTTGTCTGGATTTCAGAGTTGTTAGATACCAACAATTTATTTATCCAAAGAGCCATTGTACATCGGTGAACGCAATAAGACCATTTCTTAATCCACGAATTTAAATACAAATGAAAATGACTGATTTTCGTAAACTCGGAAAAATTCAGGCACGAAACAAATTAGCACCAACCCTATACTTTCTCGACCAAGCACACATCACCCAAAAATGGTGTTATACAGTCGGTGGTACAGCCAACCGTGCGTAACAGACACGTCCACATATCAACCTAGTTATTAAATCTCATCTTTGCACAGTCGAGACTGTATAGGAGTTGGTCACTATAGGCAAGGCGGACGCTGCCATTAACCCGCGAACCCCGATTCGAATCTCCGTAGAGTTCGAATTAAAATGCTCTGACCTATTGTTATGAATATTTAATTTGCATTGTTTTTATAATGTTTCATGATATCCTATGAGTTATGTAAAAATTTTATTTGGTACATGACCGTGTGCAAAATCAATTTCGTTGTCTACCTGATCAGAATGGTTGGTTTTATATTCTGTAAACCACTAATACAGATCAAATATTTTCGCTATGAGTGTGGGTTTAACATAAGGATCGTTATCAACAGAAGTAAATATATTTATCTTTGTCAGAGTCAAGGGCATTGTGTTTACCTTGTTCTTTATTATAACTTAGTAACATAATCTTCTAGAATAGAAGTTTCCATTAAATAGTAGTTTTTGGTGTTTTAAAGAAAATGGTAAGTGTGACTGAAGTCAATAGATGGTTTTTTAATCTTGTTTGTTGGGAAATTATTTATCCATGCTGTAAGATCTTGAAGCAGTCACATTCTGATTGTTGTATTCAGTATTTCATTCTGGCTTTAATTTAATTCGTTCAAATTATTTATTCACTGGAATTACAAAGTATTCGTCGTTAATACTATTCTTGGACATAGATATTATTGTATAATTATAGTGGATTCAAACCTGAAAACTTCGGATTATAATACTGTGATTCAGCAAAAGACTGTTGGCATAACATTACAATTTGGGCTATTGGTATGGTACTTTAGGACCGCAGACCACTGCAGGCACATCAACATCTTCAGCATTGGAGATTATTTGAAATACTACAACGTTTCTTCACAACGTTATTCATTAGAGCATGTATTAGAAATGCTATGATTATTTGGGATTTAATTCGCGCCACCATAAGCAATTTTTACAGTCTCACTCTGCATTCTACGGAAAGAATTTATTTGTAGGAACTTACAAAACATGTTACTTTTCTCCTTTTTCTATTGCTTATTTTAAGACCATATATTCGTAATACTGTATGATAATGTTTTTTATTCGAATTTGTAAAAATTATGTTAGTATTATCAAGTCGTCTCCTGTTGCACCCAGGGATAGCGCAGTTCCGTTCTGTTTGGTGCATATTTGTATTCCTCTATTAAGTATTTATACATGCTTTGATTTGTGTCTTAGGAATCCGGATGATTGTGTGTAGGTGAGAATTCCTAGGTCGATATTTGGTTTTGTCTGATACACACGGATACATATACCACCAATTGCGTAACATCATTTTTGGTGAGCTGTATAACAATGTTGCTGAACATCATGTCAGTGCATCCCTCAACGTATTCCCCATCCACCTGTGAACAAGTGCGCAGTCAGATTGGTATGTTGTTTATACATCGGATAATGTAATTTCGAACTACATAGCACATTTAAATGCGACTGCCCTCAGCGAATTTTTGATATATGGATTCAGACAAAAATCACTTGGAAGTAAATTAGGGCTATATTGAAGATATGACAATGTTTTAATGATGTTCTAGTTTGTGACGTCTTTCAACATCCCGGAGTTCTGCTCCTGTAGTTTGCCATGGAGTACTCGGACACCTTGGATCCTGGTATACAAATGAAAGGTTCCACTACTTTGGAAATTCTTTGCAGGAATAAAAACGTCCAGTTACCTTAGCAGAGTCATGCGAGAATGGTATATAGACAACCCGACCTTTATGTTCGAAACACAATGCCATATTCAAAATAGTAAATTTATGTTTTGTCCTTTGTGATAATCTAAATAGAATGTTTCTTGTCGCACTTTGTCATACTTGGCGAGTAGCTACTTGGAGATTGCAACCCAGTCTGGTTCGAATCAGCCATCAATAAATGCGGGAGCTAACTTTCGTAACTGTGTATCGATTATCTTCATCAATTACCACCTTCACAGCAACCATTTCCCGCTCACCAATTCTTTACAGCGGTCTTCCACAATGTGGGCTATCTTTCATGGATACGTGACCATCTTTAAAACGAGGAAGTCACCTTAGAATTATATCGTATGACACAGCTCTACACTCATATACGGTTATTCTAGTCAGAGTTGATATCAGTTTGAGAGTATCAAAAGAGCTTCAAGATTTTACGTTATACTCTTTGTTCAGTAGCAGAATTGTTCTGCGACATTTGGACGTCAATGTTGTCTGCCTGTGTTAAATGACACTGATATTTTTACAGATATCCGAAGTGCTGCACATGCAGCTTCATGACGTGTTATAGAACGTTAGTATGCCTATCGATCGCCATTGAATGTATTAAAAGCTTCAGTAAAAAAAGAAGTTCTATCAAAGTATTCATAATGTTTCAAATGCCACGCTTATAAATGGCATTGCAGCTACAATAGAATCTAATGGTTCCAGTTTCTCTTTTCCAAGGGCGGAATAAGTTAGAGAATGTTTGGATGATGCCTAAGGGATGGATGAGATTTTATTTGTTTTACTAAAATGCTGCTCCAATTAAATGTATTTACGTTTTTATCATGTATGTAATACTGTTATCAACTGGACACAATGACTGTGTACTATAATTATATATCTTCAATCGTTTCTATTTAATGTTTCCTATTTTCATTATGCTGATAATAAAATGATTCAAAATGTTTGTCAGTCAAGATAATTGAATACAACTCAGCGTATTGTGCAAGCAAAGGACGTTGTAACAAATTGGATGGTTCGCCATTGCGAATCCACAGCGTTTCAAAAATTGTCTAGTTTGCAAATAATCAATATTAAACCCTTATTTCCAATAGGAAACTTCATTATGCCCCGACCTCTATACTTCGACCTAAGGTTATACATTTAAAACAACTACAAATATGTTAAGTGTCAATGGTGTAGATGCCTATTTTTGTTTCAAATTATATTCAAAATTGCAATTGATTTGAACGTGTTGTATATTCAAATCTTATTTCTCTCCCAATGAACTCCAGGAGTGATAACCAACAATACAACCAAATATCGTATGACCAAGGACCATAATGCATGAAGCGTAACTCAGTGGTGAAGGAGAAAATGAATTAACAAATGATGTCACAAGGTCGCAATTAATTTGAAACAAATCAGATAAAATAGTACAGTTTAAGACAAAATTAAACATCTGTGTGTTTCCAACATTTGATTAGTATCAGAAAACGAGCTTTAGTTTACATTGTACGTTTATGAGGTAGATTAATGAATTGCTGAACAAAAATATTCAAGTAAATACTTTTCTCTTATTATACATGTCCATGTCTCTTACACAAATCCCAACAAAATGTCAATCGTCTTTAGGACAACGTATGATTTATTCCATGAATGTTTAGACAGTGAATACGCTTAACAGATACCCCTGATAATGCATGCAGTTTAAGTTTACATCAGTTCGCTTTCAAATCGTAACCCCAGAGTCAGCGGAATATGCTGTTTTGTGACGTTTGAAATGAAACAGACAAAATTATGACAAATGCTAAATTTTGTAAACGGATAACCTAAAACATAACAAAACGGAACCGACTTCGATAAACAATATATCGGAACATAATTGCCGCGTGGACATCATCATTGAAAATATTACAATAAATAATTTAATTCTACACTAGATATGTTTAGAGCTTAAATGATTTGTTTTTCTGTCATAGGCAGCATATCGTAATCATTGATTACCAATCAATTATTGTAAACTTGAAAGAGAGAGTTATAATGAGACAGTGTGTGTGAGACAGTGAACAAGAAAGGGAAATAGGCTTCTCATCCTTATCATTGACAAGACCTTCAAGTGAGGCATCCGTTATTTGTTGTAATCTCTATTTTGGATTTGAACCATTTTCATGAGTATTCTTTCATCAAAATTGTTCGAGAAAAGGAACAAAAAATTAAAAAAAAACCGGAAAATATTTTGGTTTAATATTTCCCAATTTTGTTTGCCATTTCTGTGCTTTTTCAGATGGTAAATACTCATCGTATATACAAGTACAAGATTTCCCATCACGTGTGAATTTGAGTTGTTGCTCATACAGTAATTGTTTATACTGGCTACAAGAAAAGTGTTATTTGGTAAAGTTGATCAATTAATTTACCCTTTCAAGACGGAAATTAACAATTTTCAAAGATACTTGAGACCACTCCCTTATTCTCCACCATGTTATATAACCAGTTGTATGTTTGTCAACTATGTCAAAACACGATGTGTTGCCTCTCTTTTGTGTATTGATGTTTCGGTGAAATATTCTTAAAAAGTCTCAACGTAAATTTTTGCAATGTACTGGGTAATTCCAAATCAATTGTTGTCTCAAATCACAGTTTTTAGTAAAATAAGCATATAAATAGAATTTAAGCTGAGACGAAAGGAAACTAGTGGGTGAAGGGTGAGTTTAGACTTTAAGGCGTTGGTTCAAGGACAAAATTGATATTTGATGACAGAATGTATTTTTGATGACAGGACTGGTATATAATTAAATGACTGGTATTTGATAACACAATAAATTCCTACCATAAATCTGGATACATTTCTTATTGTCGTACAAATAATGATATATGTCACATCGTGGAGTCGCCATTCTTTAAAATATTTTTTTCTGTGTTTTTACCACATAATGTAACACATCCACAGGAAAAGAAGCTATTAGCTATGTATTTATTCATGTGTTTAGCTTTAAATTAAGCTTAGTTACAATTTTATCTCTGCTGTAAGTAACGATGAATTCTGATTATTTAGAAAGGATGTGTTAATTCATGAGTCAGGCGTTTTCATATTACGTCAGTAAGAAACAATTTTTATTTCAAGTACTTGGGAAATTAATATATTTATTTCGTTATGCATCCTGCGCACTTCACAAGTTTTGTTTACGACTCCTTTTTACAGTTTTATATTATATGCATTAAATTAAATCTTTTAAGAACGTCTACCAAACGCAATCTTCAGAGAAACATTGGCCTTTCAAATTAATCCAAGTCGGAGCAATTTTGCTTTTCAAAATAGTGCATGATGCTCCTGAGAAGGACGGTCAAAAATCAATTGAAATCAATAATATTTCATACAGTCATCAAGCAATAGAAATCGATAAAACCTCAGACGGTCATCAATCAATAGAAATCAATACAACCTCATGTTACGTGTACGTATTAGTAAAAGCAACTATTTTAATGCATAAATTGGCAATAAATTATTTCAAGGAAGAGATATGGTCTCGATAAAGATGTGTCTCAAAGTACTGTTTGCAGATTAATTGTGTTTTCCGATTATACAAATGTTATGACGTTTTAGTAGAAAAGATTGGTATTTTAGAAGAAAGACGTGAATGGAAATTATTTAAACTTTTTACCGGTCGAAATACATGCTCATTACTGCGTCCGATTTTCCTAGTATACCATCCCGAGTTTGTACTTTGAGCATTTCTACTATCTGTCCACATGGCTGCTGAACGCTGTGGCTACACGTGATAATATGCAACAATTTGACAGACAACTATGCAATGGCAATACAACAAATAATTTATGTGAGCGACCAACTGAATCACTGGTCAGAATAAGAATATTGTGGATAAATGTAACAGTTAAGTATGGAAATGTAAATATTTATTGTTCTCGAATAACCTCGTGCTTTTGTTTACATGTTATTTGTTATCATTAAAGCCAGCAATAATGGCAATGACGATTAGATCAATATTAAATGTTTATTATCACATACGTTAGAATGGATATTTGCTCAATAATTAAGGTTTATATCGACGATCGTGTTCACCTATTCATGTATAGTCACATATAGTACATCTTGTTGTCTGAATTTGTACCACAGCTTGAGATACATGACCTGTTCATTTCACCTTTGATTGCCATAATTGTTAGGGAATATCCAACCCATAAATAAATATAATGTTGCACATACAATATGCAGGGACATAACTGTGTCGTTCGATCAGACTCTCGCGACTCTGATGATCTACAAAGAGCTGGAGACTATTAAAAATCTATAACAATTGAACGATGTCACTAATTTATTTCCATATTTTGTTCCTTTTCTATCCAAACACGTATCGCGCATACCGTACAGGCCATTGATACAATTTGTGTAATGTGTGCGTGTCTGTCGTGTACTTTAGGAATGGTGGAATATAACTGAGAAGAGGACGAGGGTCAACTCCCCTTTATGTACCTAGATGGTGTCGAAATCGAATGAAATTAAAGACTTATGCAGATGTTAAAAACCCATATTAACTTGTGTATTTAGTGCTTGGTCTGTTCAAAACAGAAGTATAAATACATGGTCTAAACACAATTTATTATTAGTTTTAGTACTGACTAGCACGCCAACACATCTGCGACCTTCTCAGAGTTTACGTCAGGCCTTGATTTAAAGAATATAAAGATTTGTATAAATCTTCGTTACAATCTTGCACCTAAGTTATATGAATACATCTTGCTATAATACTATGCACACTTAACGCATGCTATACCATACTAATTTATCGAGCTGACGAGTTCTCTTCTAACTATTCAACTTTGGAGCCTAACCGAAACATTATTCTGGTAGCCCCTACCG
>JAECUM010046084.1:0-34406 GCA_016617855.1 Megalonaias nervosa
ATTATTTATAGTGTGTATTTCATTAATGTTTTGTATTATTTAAATGAGTAATTACATTTTTTTTTTATTTTCATGGATACTTTTATTATTTGTATTCTTATTTGCGTCATCATTTATATTATAATATCGCTTTTATCAGTGACACAACTCAGACTCGTGCAATATTTACAGCAATTATAAACACACAAATATAAATACTATTTACAAAACAACAACTAAAAAACAAAAATTAACATCAACAAGTATTTACAAACAAATATATAACGTAAAATTCATTTACCAAACCAAGAGTTACAAAACAGCAATTAACATGATAGGTATTTACAAGAAAATAATTGACATAAAGAATTATTTACAAAACAGCAATTAACATCTACACATTTTCGGTTTTAACTGATACAGTCAAATGTCTATGTCTCTGTATACTAAGTTAATATTTTTGCCATATTGTTCTTTCAGCTTCATAGAATAAAAATCATACATAAACAACATCATCATTAAATATAGCTCTATCTAAAAATCCAGTTTATGTGATCAGTTTTCGAAACTTTTTGTCATCAGTCCTTCTCACCAATTCAGCGTGGGTCACTTTAATAAGATTATTCGTTGATTTACCAAACACATAATTATTCTTCAACTCAAAGACGTATTTTTCAAAATCAATTTCAGTTTAACTTCTGAATTACGTATTTAGTTCTATATATAGTTTCATCCACTCTTTTTGATCACATTCTACAATCATATGAATCTGAATAAATTATAACCCCAAACTCACGTACAATTTTATATTCCTGTAATAAACCACATATTCCTCGTTATTCCTTAGGTTCGGAATCAATTGTACATAATTTGCATGTGTGCATTCAAGATTATCTTCCAATTTTTAATTATTTATTTATTTATTTATTTTGATAATTTGACAAATCAATAATAATATTCTCGAAACTAAGATAATAACCATTATATTCGTCATGTAGCATATCTAGGTTATCAATACCTACCTCCAAAATATACCCCTTTTTACTATTATCAATGAGATTTTCATTATTATTTGGTTGATCGTTTTATTTAATCCACTTCAAACTTTTATGTCGTAGATAATTCATCATGTAATGACATGCAGCAACCAATTTTTCCTTCATATTTATATTAATTTTAATATAATTTATTGTTGTATTTTACATATCTCAGTCCTCATGTAGTATTAAGTCCGCCCCTTAAACCTGTTTTCTAAGAGCAGATACATATTAATATTAGTAACGAGCTCTAATTCAGTATGCGCTGTTGTTGAAAGAGGATCCCATCTAATACCTGGGCTGGAAATATAATTTCTCGCATCAAGTCCATAATTATTTTACATTTATCCACCCAAATTAAAAAAATGAACACAATAATATAGCTGATTCTGCTTCGGATGTTAAAGCAGGAATGAGTCACTTTTCAAGTAAACAAACGTTGATATAAAAACCTAAGACACAATAATAGAGCAAGAATGAAAAGTTAGTATCCTACATTCAGATAGAAGTAAGTATTAACAGTAATCTGAATATTTAATCTATAATCACAGAGAAAGTTT
This sequence comes from Megalonaias nervosa, assembly GCA_016617855.1. NCBI lineage: Eukaryota > Metazoa > Mollusca > Bivalvia > Unionida > Unionidae > Megalonaias > Megalonaias nervosa. The sequence continues at coordinate 1,577 of JAECUM010046084.1, forward strand.
ATTTATGTATTATGTTCTTTACAAAATAAATATCACTGGTCAGGTAGACCATTAACTTGATTTCTGACTAAGGTCAATTACACAATACAGATATACATAACGTGAAATGCAAAGTCACATCAGGATTAAAAACTTGTAAAACGTTACCAACAAGTACCTATAGACGGTCTCTGCCTGGAGCCCAAAGAGAGGGCATTAACTCCCCACATTGCCCTACTCCTGAAACTCTGCAACATGTAATCAACGTTTCCCTCAAATATAACGTCGAAAGACGCCAATTCCAAGATAAGCAGACAATTCTTCAAGCCCACACTATGTACCCAGAATTACTAAAACCAGGTTCCGAGAATAACAATACGGTATACGAAACATCCTGGGATATTTTAATGTCATTGGGAAAAGAGGGAAAAATATAAACCCCAGGTAGAAACATACTACAAGATGCAACTTCAACACATACACGAACACACAGCCTTAATAACCATTTATGAAGAGTTGCAATACTAGCTGTACTTTACCCTGGTATATATATATACATATATATATATATACCATATATATATATATATATATATATATATATATATATATATATATATATATATATATATATATATATATATATTGATTGATTGATTGATTGATAGTAAGATACAGAGAGAGATATAGAGAGGAGGGACTTTATCAAGAGCATTTCCTGAAATCTCTTAAAATGATTTGTGCATTCTCAAATTATATAGTCGAAATAAGGATTGTTCTTCAATTGTGAATCACTCTCATGTATCAGTCTTTCCATTGTGGTCTTCATGCATTGGTTATTCAAATGTCACTGAATAATGTCTATCAAACCCCTATGTGTTCGAGGTGCACGTCTAGTGCTTGCTATCTGCTGTCTGTAGCTATCTGCTAGGTACTGATCCTTCCACCACGGAGTTTCAGGGTATAGCAAGCATGTCGTGGATTATGTGCCCTATCGCTGTGCGTGGAGAAAGGAAACGTCGATCGATCTGTACTGTACTGTACTAATATGATATTATTTAAAACATTTTCAGAGCATTAGTTCTGTTTTCTCTGACATTATTTAAAATATTTTCAAAGCATTAGCTCTGTGTTTTCTCTATCTTTCAAATATTTTTTAAAAAAAGTTCCTATATCTACAGTTATTAAGTTCAGTGCAGTGGGGCCTAAGATTTGAAAGTGTGGTGTACTTCATTCAGTACAATAATTTGGCTGTACATATATGGTGACTTTAAGATGTAAACAAGGTCACTCGATCAATGCTGATAAATCATAATCTGCGCGTCATGTTCCAACGTTTACACAAGTAAACGACTTATCCTTGTTTACTGCCTATAAACGTTTCCAAATTGATAAACATGTAAATGAACATGCATGTGGCTGTGAGTGACACAGGAATTACAAATTCCAATCAAATTATATATTTCCACATCTCTGAATAGCAGGACTGTTTAGTAGGATTTTTTATATTAACTATTTTCTTAAAGTATGTCTGATTTTCAATTTAAAATCTGGTATATATAGCAAATCACAAACTTTAATAACAGGCGACTGATATCCAACATCACAAATCAGGCTGATTAACTTACAATGCTGATAAAATTGTATTTAAACAACCGTATTTACTTTTGAAAACATATTTGCTAAAAAAATCTTTCAATAGCAAGATTTTATTTTCAAGAAACGCCGTTTCAGTTTCTTAGTCTTTCTAGTTCCTACAATGCATCCCATGCGCATGTCCATACAGAACGACGTCCGCATTCGTTACCTGTTTGCTTCATTCATCATGTTCATGTATGGATCTGTAGAAAACAATATCAGTACGATTCTAAGTATGTTTGACTCGAATTGTCAAATACATTCAACAAAGACACATATTGCTTACTGAATTCTGTCATAATACGCTGGAAAGGATGTACAGCAAGCGAGATCTTCACAAGTTGAGCAACGTACGGCATACACCTTATAACAGCAGTCAGCTGTTCAGTAAACCTAACGGATAGAAAGGGGAAAGGTCGAGCTTCTAATCGTTTCGATTAAAAGGCATCATAATTGCCAACCGTGTACACGTTTAGACAATTTGGTAAACATTGCTTCTTAAACTGGGCGTAATTTGGAGCTGTTCATAAACAAGAAGAGGTAATGGGATAACTTGTTGTCCCTCGTACACCAATTCATTGGCACGTATTCGTTATCCCTACTTATTCTAAACTATATGGCGCTCTGACGTGAAACTATACACAGATATTTATCCAATGGTCAAGTTGTTCCTGAATGAAATTGGTGCCATTTGGACACCCTATATGGCCACTGAAGTAGACCGACACAAGAAGTGACATGAATTTGAATGGCTTGAAAATGATGTTACGACTTTATTGTCTTAAATTGTGTAACAGGAAGAAGCAAAACCAACACGTTTAGTAAGATTCAGAAACAATTTATTTCCATAGAATAAAAAGTGAAACGTTAAGAAGAACTTACAGTATTGTAATCCCCCGAAAAAAATCTTAATACTCTATCATATGTCCAGAAGTATAGAATATTCCAAATGAATTCCAGTTGCCCTGAAGGCGGTGATGTACTAATAGTTGTGAATATGTTGATGTACTAATAGTCACGATGATATAATCCAGTATGTCTTTGTATGAGTCTTCAATAATCCCAAGTAATGGTTTAGTCCAAAATGTCAATAAGCACTTCGTAATTCCAATGAATAATTTGAACACATAAGTCCCCTCAAAGTATAAATGTGCACAACTATAAAGTATTCCACAGACTGATTTTAAAATAGAAATAAAGACTTTGTTTACAACCTCTATTTATAGACAGATTGTCATCTGACATATGACGCAACAATACGCCCTGGATGTGGGTAACTATTAACGGTAAAATTCAAAAATATTGTTGGCAAGTTCGCTTCCAGAACAAACTAAGGTCACAATCAAGGTTATGTATTGCACTCAAATTCAAATAAACATCTTAAAGAAACATGACAATAGTCAGGTAGACCAAGACTCTACCTTTAATCACGGATAGAGGTCAATCACACAATATGAATTAAATATATATATAACAGTGGCTTGAAGGTTCCTGTTTGAACTTTAAAATATGTCAAATAAGAAAATCAAGAGTGTCCAAAACTCTAAAATACTCAAGTTTGGAGTAGTAGTCATGTTTAGGACATCACCACGCTCATTGAAATATTTGTGGTGTTGACTTTAAATTCAGTAGTTGAACAAAATCAAATCAAATTTGGCAGAAAGCACCCTGGCAGACATACCTTTCAAATTTATAGAAATTATACCTAAATATCTTCAGATATGGCCACCGTTCAAAAAATACCAACAAAAATGCTGTTACAAAAATTAGGAAACCTTTTAACGACTTCATTAGTAAAACCGGTGACAAGTGTCACCAAACTTGACAGAATAACTAGAACATTAGTTTGTTTTGTTCTCTTCTCCTTGCTCTCTCACTCCACATGAATAAATCATAATTTTTATGCATGTAATAGGCAGCTTAATCTTACAGTTTTCTCTTTAATTTTCTTTTTAACTTTTGCACACTAATACTTTGCACACTTATTTCCCTTATTATTGGCTTGCTGCCTTATTCTATTTCGAGAACTGTTCACCTTCCTCGCCAGAATTTAAATTTTGACCGCCTTGCTCTTATTCGACAGGACTAGTGACTTCATAACTGGTCTCTTGATTCGTCCATTATTCTTTATCCCTAGTCCCTAATCGTCTCAGGTCTGCTAACACTTTTTACTTATTTATTTTATTTGGTAGTAATCTACTTATTAGCAGATAATCAACTGTAAACGGACTTGACAAAACTGGAATAATCAACCTCATGATCGCTTCAAAACTCGTGTCTGATGGTGAATATCTGGACATGTAAATAACGTCTTTAACCTCATGCTTTAACCAACTGTAAGGTTTCAGTGCTGTATGATTAAAAGTGCTGATTATTACATGGGTCTCACACACTTCCATTAATTTTCTAAAACTGTACAGTGGTATTGAATTAGACGAGCAAAATAAGGAACATATTATATCTATTTGGGGGCGTCAAGTCGACGACGACGATGTATTTCCAGTTCCACAGTTCTCGTCGAATGGTCAAAGAGCAATATCGCATGGCCCGCTCTTCACTGTCTGCCGAGGGATTCCTCAGGAAACTATTTTGCCTGCCGACCCATTGGTCCGAACCTTTGACCCCTCCTTGCGAGTAAAAAATACCGTCATCCGAGCACAAAGTCAACATCGACCGCAACATCTGGGTTATCCGAAACCCGACAGAGTTCTAGAACGCTCCGTGAAACAGGTCTGCAGCTCAAGACTGCTTCCATGAAGTAGACAGATTCCTAACCAAACTCAGGTCTTTTGACGTCCAGATGGGACAATTCATGCATATTTTGGTACAGTTTGGGGGACGATCTAAAGCTACGGGAATAGTAAATGTTTGATACATAGGGAGATAGGATTTTTCATAGGAAGCTCAGCTAGTGGCTGGAGGAACCTGTGGTTTTTAGTTTGATTAGAGAAATATTACCCTTTACAGAATGCGTCCTACTCATTCTATAATACAACCCTTCAGTCACACCGACTGTTATCCAGCAATACAAAGTGCTGTCTAGGGACACAGAAGTTGTTACGACAGGCCAACTCAGGAACGATTCACACCGTTTCTTCACTTAGCCTGGGTGATTCTGTTGTCCTCATTCGACGTTATTAGACACTAGCGTAATATGTCGGAAGTCCACGGCTAGTAACACTTTCTTTAAATCGCAACTAACCTAACTTATTCCCAAAAAAAGAAAATGGTTATATTAATTTCATTCTGTATAGAAAAAAGAATTAAAACTTTTAATAACGTCTATTTCTGGTGAAGTATACTGTTTCTATTAAGGTGATATTTTCTTTTACAACTTTGGAAATGTAAATTTGGGACGATTCTCTCGAAAGACATAAAAGTGTAAATATTAATTTATTGATTATTTATATAAGGACGTCACATAAAGGTATGATAGGATAGCACTGGATTTTCCTGCTATATGATAGGACAAGTGAGGTCGATAAAAGAAGATGGAGGTGGACCCTAACTGCATCATAGAGGACATAGAACCCATTCACATCAATACATTTTATTACAGGAAAACTGGAAAGTAATTTTTCATATAGTTCTTTCTTTGTTCTACCCGCATCTGTCTTCTTTTATATTTTCATCTTTTTCCTCAATCGCCATTCCTTGTGATGTATCAAGTTTACTCAGTACTCTCCAACAATATTTTGGACTCGTGTATAGAGTGGTAACAGAACTGATGAGCGTTTTATGTTAGGTTTAATCGAGGCACTGCTTGCATCATCGTATCGTGTGCGCACTGTGTACGTGTATATGTTAAACATCATTAGAAAGCTCATTAGTGCGTTCCTCGTTGTTATTGTCAGACAATTTGCCTGTTTTCCCTCTACGCATTAAATCTGCACTTCGTATAGAGTGAAATATACCTGATCCAAAAACATAAGCCAAAACTCAAACCTTGTGCACTGACATCGTGAGCTCACTATGTGTTGAACATTTTACGAGAGGATTATTGTTTATAGTATGCATATTAAAATGTTTTGGTGTCAAACTAACGAGCACACTAACCATAGTTTTACATTTATTTCATTTCAGGTTTCAGCCATTCATTCCTCTTCAATGATCAGCACGAAAAGAAGCAATACATTTCAAGATATCAAAAGCTCGTATATCATTCAGGCATAATGTTCTTCTTTTATAATATACAACGAGGCACTGTTTTAAAGATATTTAGATGAGATGACTATGACGTAGGTATAAAATACAACAATATTGAAAAACATCAACGGCTACATCCGTACTATCAATACTCAGCATCATGCATCTACATATTTTTTCTGTAATTTGCTCCTCCCAAAACGTTTGTTTTTAACAAATTCAACTTTATTTATGTGTAATATTTACCGTAATATGTTGTCTTTGGGACAGAACTTTTGAATGATTAAAAGAAAGTTTGGTTTAGATTTTGTTTATTAATGCGATCTACAATCTACTCTTAACGATAATATGCCAGTGTATTGCGTATGTAAAGTTTGTAAATAGTGTTTAAAGGTCTACCTGGTAGAAGGAAGGAGACAAGTAGCAATCTTAAACAAAAACAGAATATTTGCAATTTTTCATAAGAAGTCGTAATGCCACGTCGTGCTAACCATTATAGTAATATATGAATTACTATAGCCCCATCAATTGCATGTCTTCACCTGATGTCATCTCTTGATATGTCGGACCTAATAACCCCCTAAGAGTGCATGACCCAGTGATGTAGATAAAATATCACTATAGCCCAGTCGACGTCATTTGTCAGGTCTCTAGTTCGGAGTGACAGTCAATGCACTAGGATGAAATTTGGTCAATGACTTTGTTCATAAAGTCCGTAAGTTATGGAATTAATGATCACATATGTTGGGGTAACACTGAAACTAGTATGGGTGTAAAGTACATGACGTCACTGTTTCCGGGGGTCCATCCCTATCTGCAACTTACGATCAATAGTGCATTTCTATAAGCCTGTACCAGCAATGCTATCATTTGCTTGTTCTTAATGCTTGATGTGTCCTTGACCTAATGCTCTCCTTGGAACCACTCCTAACATGAGTACAGTTTATTTAAATAATTCCTGTAAAGTTTTTGCGTCTTGTCTAACAAATAGGTATGGGACCCATCTTGTACTGGTAGGGTCGACATTTACAATCCCTGTCTCAAGATAATTGTGAACATAGAGTATTGGATTTTGTGTCTTCGACACGAAACTCTTCTTCCATTTCCATGATTAAAACATTTCGAGGCAAACATTGGCTGATCCTCGCATGGGAATATGTCCTTTTATTCCCATATAATCACAGTCGTTCACCGTTATCGTGCCTTGATAATGTAAGTACCATATAAACAAAATCAGTTTTAGAATGTTTTGAAAATTGTTTTTTTAATAACAATGTGTTCAGGGACAGGGAAGTGAACATGTTTCTAAAATCAACTCGGTTAGTTCTTTTGACTTCTAAAACATGTTCAGAGTTAGCATGAGCTTTAAAAATTGCCTTAAAACAAAATGGTCTACATCGTCTAGGATGGCAAACAGTCAATGATATCGATTTCCTGCACCAAACGTTTCCCATAAGCCTTGAAAAAACATTCATTTTCCCCCACTGAAAATTTTAAACAAAAGCTCGTGTCGTGGAAGCTTTTAATAAGGATCTTTGAATGAGGAAATATTTTTCACATCAACATGGTCTCAAACACAATGATGTGTTCCAACGTCTAATAGACGCTCAAAATCGGGATTACTCCAAAAGAAGTGACACCCGAAAATGAAGTGACAGTGTTTAATAAGTCACTTAGAACTTCAAGATAAAATAATGAAGTTTTAAACTTTCGGGTCGCATTGAAAAACAACGCACTCTTGACAAAAATAGTGTACCGACCTGGACGACAGAATTGTTTCGTATAACTGGAAAAGTACCTGGACATAATCCTCCTGTCTGTCACTTGGAAAATATGAACGTAGAGGTCTAAAAGTGATTATTTGCTTGCATGAGTTACAACGACCAAAAACGAAGACGACCGGTGGACTATAAAAGCATGTTGAGGCTACCACCATGCAGTTAAACACTACTGTATCTCCCTCTGAGGGTTCATCTCTCCAAGAACATCAAAAAAAGAAAAATACTCTAGTTGTGGACTGGTGAGGAGAACGTGTTCCTAAAATTCAAATCGTCTTTTTCTGCGAAATCTTCGTGGTATATTTTGACTGGACTTTTAACTTTGCAAACATTGGGGAGATACACAGTCATGGACTATATAAGCAGTAGTATTGATTATGGTTTCTAATACTTTCCTTGAAATATACCGACAATAACAGCACCAACGGAAGATCCGACAAAGCCAGTTCAGAACAAAAATGATCCTGGTTATTAAGAATCTAATGCAGCATCACCAGCGAATCCTCAAACTGAATATCAGGTTTTTACTTCCTCATTATCGTCAAATCAGTAAATCGTATTTTGACAGTGTCAATATTACTGCGAAAACAGATCTTGGACAAACTATTATATTCTTCAAAGGAAACGTCACCGTGAATCTACATTTTCTAAAACTATTCTCTAAAGAATTGAAAGAGATGTGTTCTAGGTATCACGGAATCGCTTGACGACAAGAACATGAATTAAAAGATATGTTAAAATAACTTTTCGTACTGTTGCACTCATCGATGGTCGCTCGTGAATGCATTCTTTAAAAGATACAGCTTTGATGCAAGGATAAGAATAACAATGAAACGTGCTTATCGACAATGTCCTAAAGACGTGTTGATGAAAGCAGGAATAATGTGTTGATTCAAACGGTAAAAGACTTTCTGGGTGACCTACACACCACTATAAATTCAATGCACACTTTTGGCCAGGGCATTAATTCCTCCTCTACGCTACAGCCAGAAGAAGACGAAAAAAGACATCGAAAACTCTTCGGGCCTCATAAACAAGCTACATAGAAATCGAAAAGAAAAAAAGAAGAACAGTTGTCTACCCATTGACGTATTTCATTATAAACTAAAAATAGAAAACTGATGCACCGTGATTCGTGTGAATGTTCAACGCCAGAACTCGGTCTTTTTGCTAGGGTATCCATGATAATGACAATGCAAGAATCCAATTGGTAAGAAATCATCGAGTGTAATTATTGACCACTTTAGCTCCTGTCGAATTTGAAATCAAAGGACAAACGAAAGATTGCATTGATCTGAAGAGCAGTTGCTTGTACCCGAATGTCAAGTCTTCAGAACAGACAACGGCAATCACGGTGCTGATACAAGAGCAGCTCCCATCAAGAATTGTATGCATTCATGATAAGAGAAGTTTTTGTGCACTTGAAGAACAATTTAGTTAGTAACACCATGAACATTAACCCTTAGCGACGGAACCTGCAAAATCTAATGGCGTACGAAAAAGATGACAATAAACAGATCTGGATGCTTCAGTGGTATGGTAACCTAGCACATTGGACACATTAGACAAATTCAACAACACATAGTAGACTGCGGATGATGATGATGCTAATAATGTTGGATTTATCGACTGCCAAAAGAAATCAAGCAAGCACGTAGTTTATAGGTAATGGATCATTCAAACTTGGACACGTGGTTGTAAGACAACTATTTCTTGAATGGTGTAAATGTACATCTGAGACTGAATCGAAGTAGTACTGTGTTCTATTTGAAGGCTACTGCTAACGATCAAAAAACGACCACCAGAGAAGCCAAATTTTACGTGCTTGGTTTGGAAGTCTTACTTGAAATGGAAACCAACACCAGTACTACGAGTGAAAGTTCAAACCATCACATTTGCCTCTGTTCTCCAATCCAAGATCGAAGGTTATTTTTTCCAAAGTCAACTGCCGAAACGTTTGCTCACTGGCATGGATCCTCGTCTAAGAAGAGAAAGTTTTGAAAGAGTGGTATAAAACCTCAAGAACTTCTCAAAAGACGGAACGCATCGAATACAGAGACTACCAGTTCATAGACTTACTTGACAGATATTTTAAAGCAAAAAGTCAAGTGAGAACTCATGACGTATCTTTACTTATGAAAGCATGAATACCTAGGAACTTCTTTACCTAATGAATCACAGCTAATATGTATATTCATGTAATCAAATAGTGTGCGTTAAAGGTGAATTTCCTCATTAAATTCCTAAAGACGTTCTAGCCTATATTATCAACACGGACTACAGTCATCGCCAGGATCTCATTGGCTGGCCGTTTATTTTCGCAGTGATGATATTTTCATTCCTATGGATGACATCCTCTGTAGGATGAAATCGTCGACATTATGGGAAGAAATACTGTATTTACTCAATTCAATAATGTGAGAGTACAAGGATAGATTCAATTGTGTGAGGATATTTGCGTGTATTTTCTTCATCAACGCAGTCTTGCATTTCCATTAAAACAGTATTTAACTTGTTTTCAACGTGGATTCTCTAGAAACGGTGGCAAAATAGAAAGTAAGTTTGTGAATATTATGTCTGTATATATTTTTCTTACACCGAAACGTAGAGTGGCAAAATGATTTTGTGCTTTACGATAGGAAGTATTGTCTCACTGCACAATGTTGTCACCCTTGTAAACAAGTTTCTTGTTTAACATTCAGTAATTGTAAGTGAAGAGAACGGGACTAGCCCTAATCATTCCACTTCATGGATTTTATTGACGTTTCTGTCAGAGAGCATTATTAAAACAAAATATTGATCTTGGAAACAAAACGGTGTTGTTGCAATGCTCGCATCTTGTATGCGACTGCATCTGTCTGTGACCCACAGTTAAGATTTAAGTGAAATGACGCATTGCGCCATGCTTGTCTTAATTTCAACATATATGCTTCAGAGGTCTGTGTGCATGTGCGATGGCGTGGCGGGAGTGGGATATAACATTGTATACAAATATTTTCAAGATATGTTAGAAAAGAAACGTTAAAAGAAAGTATTAATGGTATCAATATCACGGATAATCTTTATTCTTTCCAATAGCCTCCCCCCCCCCAACAAAATAAAAAAATAAAATAAAAAAAAGCTGCTGATACAATTTGAATTAACAGAATTAATCGGCGGAGAGTACAATAGACAACAAGGTAACATAATACTAATATACAATATACAAAGAAAGATTAGTAGAAATGACGTATGCATACATACAGGTCAATGCTACTCAAATAAGCTGATTAATTCACAAAATATGTCCGTAGATAGAAAGAGATATACTTATTTATAAAACTAATAATTATGAAATATAAATGTCTTTAATTCACATTGATGTTTAAGCAATGATAATTCAAAAATATTTAAAAGATATATGAGATAGAACCTGACTGATATGCCAAAAGCTATATAAATATAAGTAGTAAAATAATTCAGAGTTCGACTATTCTTGGTAAACATAAGTGCTACAAATTTAAAACATATTTGCTCTTTTCCTTAAATATTTCACTATATATCTGATTCTTAGATCTTTCTAAAATAAACATTCAAGTTCAACATGGTTTTCATCTTCAAGAGAGTTACAAAAGAAACAAAATGTATTATGACTTGATTGATAAGGTCTCACCCATCTCCCCGCTTCAAGTTCGAGTCAACGAGTGGATACTCCAGATTTAGTAATTACATTTGTATATTTACTGTCAAAGTAAAGTTTAGTTCCAAAGTATGCAATATTTACATAAAAAATGCTCGACTGATGTTTGTAAGATAATCCATCTGATTTTGGATAAATTCGTAATACAGTCTTAACTTAAAAATGTACTTTTTAAAAAACATATGTCACTGTTAATGACTCGGTATTTAAACAGTAATTAAATGTTGGACATCTAGTTCTTATCACTTCCAGGACAAACAAAATGTGTTGTCAGTATACAGAGCATACGAGGGAATTTGCTCAGACGTTCGTGAAGGCTACTTGAACTTAGCATCTCCCAGATGCTCAATATGATTATAACAGTACCTGAACTTGACATGGCTCAGATGCTCATTATGAATACTACTTGAACTTAACATATACACACCAGATGACCTGTATTAATTCTACTTGAATTGAATATTCATGAAAAGGACTTGAATTTAACATTACTTAGATACTCAGTGTGAATAACATTAGAATTCAACATCGCTTAGATGCTCAGCATCAATATTTATGACCATGATCCATTCGTTCTGTGTAGGCTTTAAGAAATTTCTATAACCAATTGCCAGTCTCGAACACTGTTCACCTTAATTATGTTTCAATGATTAAACTGAGGATACAATTTTATATTTAGTCCTGTCATGACAATTCTTCTTAATCTGCAGGAATGAGAGTTAAAAGTGTTATTTTACAATCAGAGTCAGAGATATATTTTCAAACAGAAGAAGTCCGTAAACAGTGCAAATAGCTGTCAATCGCCTGAAGTTGTAATAAAATTATGATTACGTCATGCATGCTTTATTCGCAGTAAATAGCCGTTCGATGAATACTGTTACTAAACATGGTGGTTTTTTAGGTCCCCATCTTTCTCTGTTGAACTGAGGATAACACTCCATATTCCATAGCATTGTGAGCTCGTATATCTCTAGAAAAAGGTATATAAAAGCTCCGTTCATTTTTATTTGATACTAGTGCATTGGAAGTTCTTATATGATCCGCCAGTATTTTCCAGTGTTCTGCACAAATGTTTAATGATTAAGAAGAAGAAAGAAATACAGCCAGTGAGGTTAGTTTTATCATATTCATTTTCGTGGTCGTGGGACGTACTTACTTTAAAAAATTTCGCATATTTCTGATCTTATTTTTAATTCGAAGATAATATATCCATGACGTATAGCGATGTCAAATAAAGAAACATATTTAACAAGCTTTGCTCGATATTGTCTTACTCCATTAACACTTTCCGACGACCATACTCACAAATACACACGTTCATCTAAAAAGACGTGCCGTCTTTGAAAGACGATTTTGTAAGTAACCATAACTCTCTCCGGACTGGTGTTACAATTTTGGGTTAAAATGGTGTACATTTCCTAACAGTAAAAGAAGGGGATTAAAATGAACAACGTGATTGATTTCATTGAAAATATCAGAGTGAAGTATTTTAATACTTCAGCTCATATTTTAAGTAATGAATCTGAAAGATATGCAGCTTCAGTTTGTTTCATGTAGAAAACAATCATCGTGAGAAACAGACACTGGGTGTGATTCATCTGATGCATAATAGATTAGTGGTTCCTAGTCAGAATCAAACGTGTTCTCATCTTGATCCAGCACGTCGAGTGAATACTGGAAATTTTTGAGAACCAGTCTATCGTTGAGTGGTTGGATTGGTCTATAATTGTCGCTCATGTACCCGTAGGTCCAAGGCATTGATGGCTTCTTGATGGAGTAAAGATTCCGGAAATACTGGAGCTGCGAAAACAATCAAGATAGCGATTAGACCCAAAACTTTATATGGTTCTTAATGCAAGTATAGGGAAAACAGTATACCTTGTTATATTGGCAGCATTAAATAGTACTGGGCAAGGCCAACGTGCCTGCATGCACCATGCTCGATTACAATCAACCCAACCCAGTACATTCCCGTGCTTCCATGAATGAAGAAACTGGTGGAGGGGGGGGGTCATGTTGTCATCAGTACGTTCGTTTAATACAACAGACACAGGTGCAATCAGTATATTTATAATGGAAAGAGTGCTAGACTCCCAGGACTTACAGTTCTCAAAAATTTAAATATTCCTCAGGCAGAGGTTTTTATAACTGTACGTCAGTAGTGCCAGTTAAAATGGTAATTGGTTAGAAGTATGTGTGCGGATTACACCTGGACGTGATGAAATCGGACAGGGTCTGCCTGTCGTGCAATTGTACAACGCAATTGTATTATTAATAGAAGAACTATGATGGACCCTCAATGTTACCAGTGTTAAAAAATAATCAACGCGGAACAAATGAAATCACTATGAGAACCGCGCTGATCGTGAACCACCGTCATAAGGGCACCACTCAGAATTATTGTCAGGGCCATATCGAAGAAACCAGTGTCTCTGGTGGTGCTAGCAAATTAATTTCGCTACGATTACATTACCTAATACGTGTCTATTCAAAACTGCTTGTAGCGGCACAAAGCAGTCTCAACACGATCACTAACTGTATTCGGTGATTATCGAGGATAAGATAATTAACATGGCCGAAATCGAGATTGTGCTAGCGGAAATAGGAAATCACCGACAACTCCTACCACAGATGAAGAACCGCCTAGTGGATATTCTGAAAATAAAAGTCGAGTGAAAAGAAAATTGTCATAGGTGTGGATTTGTCGGTCACTGCTCTGCGTCACTGTATGTCTATGGTTGCTTGTCTGGGCCACTTTAATATCGTGAATTATTAATAATAATATTCCACGGTTTGCACAACGTGCATGGCTTCCTTGCTACAATGGGTACAAGTCATTAGGTATAGAGGCTCTGAACTAAAAAAGTAATAAAAATCTAAATTCGCCATTACCATACTACTAATGAAAACAAAGACATAATTAGTGTTACATTCGTATTGACTGTTTATTGTTTATAAAAGAAATGAATAGAAAGACAGTGTTCCGTTGGTTTTATATCATTTTTTTTCAACGCCATGAGTACTTATATAAAGGACTCTTAAATTCTAATAATAATCCGTGGGTCTTATTTCATTTAGGAAGCTGAAAGTAAATCCTGTACATATATACTTGGCTGAGATAATTTATGTTTATCTTTCATCTAACACTAGTTTTCTCACACTATCTAGCATCTTTTTTTCTGGTTAATAATTCCGCATCTCTCAGAGATTTTTCTTTTCAACATAATATATCAGAAATCGAGCGTCTTCTGGTGTTGAATTCGACTTTGAGATATGTTACATTAGTAGCCGGCGGTGATTTTGTGCTGCCACTGTGGAGACAACAAAGCAAACGTACACATTTTCAATTTACAAATGCGTTGTTTCAACTGAATCTATATGCATTTTATTCATTACTTACACAAACATGGATTAGTTGTCACGAATATGACAACTGGACCAACAATGGACTTTACCATTCAATGATGTCGTGTGATATATAGAGAGAACAGCTGACAATGTTCTCATTCTGAAAATGTTATCATATACAACGCAATGTTGTCTTGGTTTTTGTTCATGATGATTGTGATCCTCTCTGCAGCCACTTAAGTATCCATCTTCCCACAGTTTATAAAACGCATGTGCTAAAGAATGATTATGCACCCTCATCATATTTGTGATGGGTCTGTTTACGCAATAATGCACCACTATTAGTTGCTTTCTTTACGAACAATCAACAAATTCGATACGTAGAAATGATTGATCTATTTGTTTATGTTTATAACATGATAATTGAAAGGAACAAACTATATGACTTCCCAAAAATGGTCATAGATCCTGAATTTTTTTAATTAAATAATCTTTATAAACATTTTCGAAAACTTTGCCAGCATATAATGCATTTTAGTCAGTAAACTGACGTTCCTTACCAATATTTTTCAAAAGATAAAGGCTTCGGTGTCACCTTAGTGTAACGATATATCACTTTCAAATACCTTGATGCAAATCCAAACGAAAACTTATTTTAAAAAATATTGCTATCTCTGCAAATTAGTGTCTATTTATCCAGTACCTGTTCTTCAGAAATGTAGATAGGCCTCGTGAAGAGGGTCCAGATTACATCCTCTCTACAAGGGGGTGTAGTTAGGCTCCCGGAGTAGCGGAAATAATCCAGGTTCTGCCAATAAATTGGTAACATTTCCGACAGTCGCATAAGGCTGGTGTTTGTGCTCTCACCTGCATGTATACACAGATATACTAATATTATTTCTTTTCTTTCTTCTCTTTCTTTTTAAATTTTTCACATTTTAGAATTGAAAGGTTCATCTGACATTAATAAGTGTAGTTAAAGCATCAATAATATATTTTATTACTCGTCTATATGAGATAATATCTTAATGTACAAAAACTTGGAAATCTCCCAAGTCTCACTGAATAACTATAATACTTATTAAGAGTTTCACGTTTTAAATGCAAAACATGTTATTAACATTTATATTAATGAGAAAGTGATAGCTTAATATACTGCATTTTCAAAAGAATTATGAGAAGTTGCATCTCGGGAGTATAGATCAACAGTTAAATCGGTTTTTAGTAAAACGGATTGACAAGAATCCATATTTTTCAGACCAAAAAGAATAGGTGAATGTCAGTTCTTTGGATCAAAACCGAAATTATCTATTTTGGTGTTAAATAAAAAAAATACTTATCAAATATTGCGGGGTGTGTTCAGAAACAAATTCTTGGGCTTTTCTGGGCCACAACCGATTTTGTGATGGGACTCGTCCTGAATCGATATTTACCCAAAAGTCTGAGCAAAAATGCATCTAAAAATCGACTGATTCAAAACGGGCTCCTCTAGACCAGAGCAATTACTTAAGGAAATTTTTAAAGTAGTACCATATAAGGATTTTCTTGGTCACTTCTTTTTCTAAATGCCAGGATGTTAATTTTGGGATTTCCATTGGTCTCTTTATGTATAATAGAATATAACATGCATTCGGCTATTCATCTGACTATTCTGAGAGTTTTACTTCAGACAGCATACGAATTTTAATTAGATGTCTGTTGAAAACAATAAAATATTTTTTTTTAAATCTTGAAAACAATAAAATAATTGTTAAAAATTGTTTGGCTCTTTGCCGAATTTTCTTTTGACCCTAAGTACGCAAGTATTTTTCTGAACAATTTTCTTTTTTTATTACATGATATATTCATTAAGCCCGCTATGATCTGAACCTGAATACCGGATTTTCGAATCGTTTTTGTTTAAATACTCAGTAAATAAAAGATCAAAACCATTTTAAATTTATAAAATACCAAGCCAAACTAAACTATCTTGTTGCCTATGAGTCGCTGCATATTTTAATACTAACGTAAAGAGAGCTTACCTCCCCTTAATTCACAATTACTGAACGTTTCATTACAGTTTCTCTTTAGTCTTTATATCTGTAACATTAAATTTAGCTCTTCTTAACTCTTTATAGTTTCGCAAATGTTGATTGAAACATATTCGTCTTCTTTCTTTCTATTACATTCCAATGGGATAACTATAGAAAACATAAATGCATAAATAGGTATAAAGTAAACTGGCACTGTACGCAGATGACATATATTTTATATCAGATCAATCCGATAATTCTGTATATATCTCTGTAGAAACATTAGACTTATTTGATAAATGTTGAGATTGTAGGTGAATATAAACAACACTAAAGTGATGTAGACGTAATTATTAAGGAATTGTTAAACACATGTGTGTAAACATTTATGATTTTGTTGGGTTGAGTTATTTATGAATGTAGAAGAGATTGTTGAAATTCATTTTGAAACAAAATGCAAAATATTCAGAAACTTTGAGGAGAATGGAATCAAATAAAATTCACAATATATGGGAAACTTATAATGAATAGCTCAAAATTTGTGCACTTTTATTATTACTGTGACCAAATCAAATTCAACAATCATCGTCATAAAAAAACAAATGATAATTTATAAATCTATGGAATGGCGTTCCTGATAAGATAAGTAAAGCAACAATTATGACTAGGGTAGAAAAGGTGTATTCCCATATGAAACATCACCTTTTGTAACATCTTAAACATCTTTCCGATAAGGTGTCTATCGATAAATCTTTTTGAATGGCAGAATATGATTGATTAAATTCTCTTAAATTAACGCTTATCCTATCTGACATTTTTTAGGTAATGACTTGCAAAATTCGGAAATTATCCAATAAACATTCTCTTAGAAGGATTTATTCTACGCAAACAGAATCTGTAACAATCGACAAAAATATATATTCCTCTGACATTTCGCAAGAAGGTAATGTTGACAAAATTTATAGTGATTACATGTCGATTTTCTTTAAGCTGTTTGAATATAACTTCTTTAACGTATCGTATGAAAGGGTTTATGATTTATGTCTTCACACCAGTTTACATAATTGTACGGCATTATAACTGCAGTCGAGTTATATTTACGAAGATAATACTGAAATATGAAAACAAATTCATCCCTTTTTCCGAAGTATATTGAATTTATACTTAGGAAGCCACAAGGATGCACAAGACATCGGGAAAGTCATATTTTGTTTGGCCCAAAGCTTAAACCCTTGCGATTAAATTCAAATTACCAAAAGAAGAAGATATGTGGATATAGTAAATTAGATTCCTAGTACGATAAATCGAACCGCCAAATATGTGTTGATACTGATGGACGATTTGTGAGTCTGGTGTCACGTGTTCTTTAATATGTGCAATTTTGCTGCAGACAAATCTTGCCGAAAGACAATTGAGTACAGTTTACACACTTACTGGTAATTGGTAACAGTCATATCAAACGCAAATTTCAAAAAGGCCACAGGACACATGGTTTTGAAATTCCACGTGGATTTATAAGTCTTTAAACATAGGATTTGAGATCCGGAAATAGTATGTACATATCGCCCAAAGAACCCTTAAAACAACGGTAATTCAACAGCTGCGAGGAATGTCAGTAAGTGAATAAAATGTACATCGATTTGTGCAGACGAATGTCTGCAGATATTTGCAGATTTTAATGAGATCATACCCTAAACTTTCAGCTAGTGTCATAAGTGGGGCTCATTCACTGGCCTATTAGATTCCGTATGAATTATTTTGAATGCAAAATTAGCCTTTCTCCAATTTGGAATGAACTTTTGCATACTGATTACAAATTGTTTCTTTTAACAAATAGACCTTGCAGTTAATAAGGTATATACTTTCTGCCATAGTGCTTAAGAAACTATGATACATTTATTTTGTACTTGCGTTCTTGAAAACAATTTTGGCATTAGATTTTCTGCAGAACTGAGATTGGAGTGTATGTTGAGGCTCCGAAAACGGAATTTGTATTCGGAATTAAACTGAATCTTTTGCAGTCCAGTTTTGATATTTTAGTTTTGCAACTAGCAAAATATATTATTTTCAGATTAAAATTTCTGAAATAAAGTGTACATGAGCCCTATTTGGATCGGATATTTCATTTTAAATTTTCAATTAATAAGGTTACCTTGTGAGATCCAAAGGTACAGAAAGTATTTCCTAAATGGAATCATGTGGGGAAAAGGTTATTTACTATGAACATTAAGTAGTTGATGTTTGTGATTAATATCCATGTTTCCGTTGATAGGCAAATCTCTCTCTCTCTCTCTCTCTCTCTCTCTCTCTCTCTCTCTCTCTCGCACGCTGGATACCTAGATTGCTTAGGTTTGTATATTTTGCAATAAACTTGCAACGAAAAGTGAATAACTAGTATCTAACTAGCTTTCGACTCTAAATGAGTCTTTTTCAATGGCAAATACAAAACAGTGACAAGACAAACAAAACAACAGAAAAACCGTTGAGGTTACAAAACTGTACATAAAAGCTTGACATTTTTTATGTTTCAACTAGTTTACTTCAGCTTGATGAGGAGGCTGAAAAATATGTGATACTGACCTAGAAATCGATGAGCCATATCACCATCCGATATTTGACGTATATTTATGTGAGTGCAAATTTTATCCTGGATATTTCATTGTTATAGTAGTAAATATAGGCTATTGGTTGACTAATAAGCAAATTTAGAGAATAATTTAAAAGAAAATGTTTCGGCTGTAAAAAGATGATTGTATTTGTGCGTGGCTGTCTTTTTATATCCGCATTGCGTTTTCAACATATGCAAAATATATATATATATATATATATATATATATATATATATATATATATATATATATATATATATATATATATATATATATATATATATATATAATACGCAGGAGGTTTTCTTTTTGTATAAAGGTCTGTTACATCTTGATTTGCTTGAATATACATAGTAAAGAACAAAATACAAACTATTAATTATATAGCATGCTTAATAGAAACAATACATTTCAAAAATGTTCACTTTTATTAACCCATGACCATACGTGTTTCACAATGCATGTTTCATTTTGTTTCATAATGTATAGCCCTTTGCATGTATCTATCGTTTGTTTCCTGCCTAAAATCTTTGTATGTTCTCTTAACTTTTCCGTGAAAGAGAAGAAACGATTTCAAACGAAAGCTGGAACAAATATTACTGTCGCAGAAAACCTCGTTAAAGATTATGGAAAATAACAACAGAGCAGGACTCCAAACCACCATGAAACTAATTCACACTTCAAGGAGAATAAAATAGTTTGTTTCAAAACTGCAGGGAATAGAAGGAAGTTTTAACCGTGAATTATATTACAAGAGAGAAAATATGAAGAAACTGAAGAAATAGAAAAGATCTCTAACACACGAAGTATGACAGGAAAACATAGCAAACAGAAGAATATTTAAAAAACGGAATTACTTGCGTCACTGTCTACAGCCACCTTTCTGGTGTTATTCGTATCAATTTATCATCAAAAATAGTCGACATGGCAAAAACAGCCAACTATTCAACACGAGGACAAAACGGATAAGCCTATCTCAGGTGGAACTGTTGAGCTTACAACTTACAAACTGTACAACGTCATAGTAACAACGACTACATCCCTGAAATGTACAACGTCATAGTAACAACGACTACATCCCTGAAATGTACAACGTCATAGTAACAACGACTACATCCCTGAAATGAACAACGTCATAGTAACAACGACTACATCCCTGAAATGTACAACGTCATAGTAACAACGACTACATCCCTGAAATGTTACAGTTACTTAGACATATATATTTCTGTGTTGTCAGTGCTTTTCTGTTTGCAAGACATTCCGAAATAAGAATTTAATTATTCAACAGTTCTGATTGTGTACGATGTGACTATGATGCCAACCGATTTAAGTGCAATTTTATCCTAAATGGTGTACATGATGTATATTGTTTTTGTGTAATCTGCTTAGAACAGTCTGAAGGCTGTGCTATTGAAGCACTGGAAAATCAATATCAGAAAGCTATTTAACTGTTGTCCCTTTTTGTCAAAAGTGCTACGAACATCAATTGCATAGTCTCACGAAAGATTTTGATCCCAAAAATTGACATTTTCCTACTTCTTACACTCTGATAAAAGAAAATCATTTATGGCTCAATACGGTTTATTACCAGATTGACTGTTTTAAAATTGAAACTATGGTCCAGAAACGTTCATTCTCCTACTTTTAACACATTTTAATTTTCAACTTGAGGAAGTTACAGAAGTAAGATAAATGTGGCAGCTGAAACTACTTAATGAAGATCCGTAGATATAAAATATAATCTTCAAATATTAAAATTAATTTGAAGATCATAATATTTCTTTTTGTCTAATGTTATGTTATTTATGCTGTATAGTACACCTGAGATATATTTTAAACTTATTACCAGAGTATATTACATCGGAAAGTTTTCCCAGGAACTTTGAGTAGTAAAAATGGTCGAAGGGGCTTACCTGAAATTGTGGAAATATATAGATCAGGAAATATTTAGGATCTTTAAGATTATTACAAATTAATAAAAGTACATCTGCATATAAGAAATGCTGAGTACACCTATATATATTAGAGAAAAATTATAAACTTCAAACATTATTTCATTGATGACAAATGGAAATATTGTAGAAACATTCCAAAGGCGGTCTCCGCCAACGTATGCTTTGTACAGTCATGCTTTTATCTATCTAATGGATGAAGAAAGCCTCAGTATCGGTGTCTTTCAATCACGATTTCACATACAAGCAAAACATCAAATATAGGTTTCAGATTCATTAGCCAAAGTTAATAAAACATAAATATATTTACAAATTTCATTGTATATTTTGCCAAGCTATTGAAATGAACGTAATCGTACTTTGTTGCCCATATAGCGCCGGCCTTAAAGTCAGTTTACCTTATATGCAATATTTATATGCCCAATTAAAATGTTAGTAGTACTCATTCTCCATGTATTTTGTTTTCAATTACAGAGTTTTAGTTATAGAAAAGTTAATTGTTGAAGATATTAATTAGTTTACAAAACGATGCCACACTAATGGTACATATGCAATACCAATCTCAGATTTGTCTATATTTTCTTTATGATACGCCTAGCTATTTTCTTATGCAAATAAAAATAAAATTGATTTTATTCACTTCATCATCAATTTAGTTTCCGTCAACGTTAAATCAACCTAGGAATAACGTATATGCCTTCTATAAGCAAAAAACACTAACGATGATATAATAGTTGACCATCAAAAAATAAACTAAAAACTTTAATACACTAAAGGTATGGACAGAAGAGAAAAAGAGAATGCAGTGTTTTGCAGCAACTCAGTAACAAAATGGCTATTTACTTCTAACGGAGGGAAATATTCCAATAATGTAAAAAATAAATTCCACAAAAGTTTGGGAAGATAAACTCCTCCAAATACATGTGAACATTAAATACAACGTGATAAAACGTTAAGATGTAAAACATTTATGTAAAAAGTATCTAAAATAACAGGTAATGGCGATACATGTAAAATCCTTAAACATGACTAAGTTTGTTTGATAAATCGCATTCCCTTAAGAAATCCAATGTTTCCTATATTTTAGTACGTTCTCATACTGTTTCTTCAAGCAGCTTACGTCAAGATATTTTTATCTCAAATAGTGCAATTCGACACATTCAACAAGAATGTGCTCCACTGTCAGTGGACACTGGCATCACATGCATTCCGGTCGAGGATCACCCTTTAGGAGGTATGCATGAGTCAGGTATGTTTAACCGATATGCTAGAAGCACAATACCACTACACCTCTCCAATTCGTTTTATACAAGGAATGCCACTCTTTAAAAGTGAAATTGTTCTTATGTTTGCTTGTCCAATTTTCATTCCGTATATTTTGCCAAGCATAACGAATATTCTGATTTATACAGAAGATGAAGTCACTATATGGAAACTTCTTCCATTCCGAGACGCGTTACTGCAGGGCAGCTTTGGTTGCATTGTCTGCCATTTTGTTACCCTTTATATCAGAATGACTATGCAGTTAACATTGCAGAATACATTTTACAGATTGTACGAGATCATCATCCATCTGAAATATCAGAGATATGAACAGGTTGTCAGATTTGAGATTCTGCAGGACTTTCAATGTGGAAATGGAATCTGAAAAGATGATGAATTTAATTTGCAGAGGTTTTAAAGAAATTGTACAATTTTGAGCATGGCTGTAAATTCTGAAGTAAGTAGTGAGACTTTCTCCACTAACTAACTCAAGATGGCACCACCGGGGTGCTGCAATGGCAGATCCAGGTTTGTCTCCATCTTTTGAACCATTTGTATACAGGGATGTATGTTTACTATAAGAGAGTCTGATTTCACTGAAAATTGCCTGAAAATAGAAAAATATTTGCTGAGGACAGTTTGAATTCGCAATAGTCAAAATATCTGGGAGGTTTTAATAACCACGATGCTAAATCTGGGAATATAGAATTTCAAAATATTTACTAAATATATTTACACTCACATTTTCTGTTTCCAAGTGGGGACGAATTTGCATCCCAAAAGGTGGAATGACGTTTGGTTTATGAGTGTACAAGGCATGGTATTTTAGGCCTAAAAATTATATTGTATGCGGAGTTCGATGGAGTAGAAGATAGTGTTGTAGCATCGTGAAGAGTCAATTTCGCTCGTCTCAGCTAAAGTGATGGTTCATTTACCTCCACACAGATGCGTTAAAAAGTAGAAGTTCTAAATGCACTCAAAGTCGAAGTCCTTGTATCGGATCAAGCATCTACGGGTGAGATTTACAAACTGACCCTTAAACAATCGAGCCATAATCAAGTTTAGATCTTTCTAATGAATTGTGTAATCGTAGATATACCTTCCGATCAGCAACCTAATCTGTGTTTTTCCACAAGTTGTATTAAATCTATTGTGCCTATCTCCGACATATCTAATATGTAGAATATAAATTACTTTACAGTTGAAAATAATCCCTAAAACTTTGCTCTTGTCCACAACTGGAATAAGACAACCGTCAAGATAAAGTTCTGGGTCATAATGAATGTAATGTAATCAAAAGAAGTATACACAATTTTTTATTTCGAAACATGGAGCCCGTTTTTCTTCTGTCCATTAAACTCTGTTTATGCTTATATGTAGCTGACGATCAATAGTTATGGCTGTGACGATTACTGAGATAACCGATGGCCGTTAACGTTTCGAATATGAGCATTAACCGGCTACAAAATTTCATAACGGTTTAACTTCCTTCCCCCACAACTATCCCACTCCACCCTTGCCACACCCACTGGTGCTGCCTCGTAATACTAACTGTATTCAGTAGGCTGAACAAATTTATATAAAAATTGAAAATGTGAATAAAATGTCTCGCTCAACGCTTTTTCTTCAAAAATATGCTTTTAACTTAAATTGAAACATTGTAATACATCTCCCCAGGGAGCAAACACATGTTATTCATGTACTCAGCCCATCCAGAGGCTGAGAGAGGGTCGGACCACTTCAAGAGTTTGAGCTAACTAGGCCCTGGTTGTTCTGAAAATTAGAAATGAATCGAATGCCAAAAAACTCCATCGAATTTACTGTATAAAGATTTAATAGACAAGTAAGGACAGGGTGAAGTATATTTGTTATTAAAATTATTATATATAAAAATCTAGACCCATTACCGTTTGAGGCCTGGGCCATATGACCCCCTGCCCCTACCCACCCCATCCCCGATTGGACCTGCGTGTACTGTGATCTGCATTTCCAAGATATGGTACAGAATAATACTGTCTTCACTTGTACCTTTTGTAACGGTATGAATTTTACGACACATCAGTACAATGGTATCTATATGGTAGCCAACAAAAAGGAAAGTTATATACTTTGTGCAAACACATGTTCTATGTAACGGCACACAAACGTCTACGGCATGTAAAGTAATTCTGACATTAATTTGACTTTGAGGAGTTGTATTATTTATAAAGAGAATGAAGGAAACAAAACTGTTAAAAACTTTCGAATCGTGCAGATTTATCTTGATTAAAATGCCCTTCTTGTTTTGTTTTGTTTGCTTGTTTGCGTGTGTGGTTGTTTTAAGATGGGTTGATTTTCAACACTCGCTTGTATGTGTGTGTGTAGGGTGTGTGTAAGGGGGATCACACAATCGGGATTATTTTTTTTACCTCGAACATAAAGCTCAGGACAGCCAGACCGTCGGAATAGCCAATAGCATCAATAATGCTGCCATACTCTTCCTTATAGTGTACAATGTGCATCTGCAAATATACACTGCAATCTTTATAATGGGAACAAGTATGGTCACGAAACTTATTTCACCCATATCATTTTAGCACTCATAAAAAGTAAATTATGGTTTCATTATGCTATCTGTTTTTGCTTAAGTAGTCATGTTAAATTTTTTGGACCATGTATCAGGGAAGCCATTGAATAAAAAAAAAAAAATAACTCTCTAATTAAATTCTAGAGATCCTGATTTCCTCATCTAAGGTCATATGATCACAATGCATGGTGTAATGACCAACAGGAAGACATAAATTTAATTCTACTGTGTTGCACGATTCAGTCGATCGCTCCTTCCCAATGATTT
Source organism: Megalonaias nervosa (assembly GCA_016617855.1). Classification (NCBI taxonomy): domain Eukaryota; kingdom Metazoa; phylum Mollusca; class Bivalvia; order Unionida; family Unionidae; genus Megalonaias; species Megalonaias nervosa. Next base: position 26,817 of record JAECUM010046084.1, read on the forward strand.
AATTTCATTGGAGGGTGGGATCTGGGATTTTATTTAAAACCGGGGATTCTTTGGCATATGCATAGAAAATAGTTTGGTTGATCGTTTTACGGAACAGCAACTCAGGCAGGTTATTTACAACCGAAGTGATGTGAAGAAAGTGACTATCCAACCAATAGACCACAGTTGCCGATCTGGGTTTTTCCGATGATAGGATTCGTACTCGCGCCCTTTCAGCCGTTACTCCGGCACGCAAACCATTGAGGCAGATGACACCATTGACAAACGGATATTCTACTCGGGCACACCTTCCTCTTTACGTGACAGGTAAACGTTTCATCTATTATGGTCAGCATTTCTCTTCAAAGATTTAATTGACAGTCGAATATTGTCGGGTACACAGTTATATTTACATTTACGTTTTGTGCACTGGGTACACGATTCACATATGAAGGTAAACATTTCCTGTATGGTCCTAAGAAAGACAGCCCAATAAGGAAGCGCACTTTTGCATCAGGAAATTGGAACAGAACATCAACACTGGTATTTGATATCTCAAAAAATAATAAGAAGGACCTCTAATACTGTAGTTACTTGAATACATAAAGACAATTGTGTCAGCGACGATGACTTACCGATGCTTAGATATTTCAATTTAATGTAAGGTATTGTAAGTATATTTGGTCAAAAGTAGCTACATCCCACTGACAGTTAAATTGTCGAATTCCCCTACTACCAGCTTTAAAGAAATGCACTGATAAAGCAGGTATCGGGATCATTTCCAGATCTTTGGTCCAAACTGACGGCATTTGATGTTTGTTGTTTACATCTATTTCCACCTTAGCTGAACTTGATATTGTATGTATCCTCAAGGTGACAGTGATTGAACACTACCTAACAAATTTGGTTCTTTACAATCATTAGTTCTGGAAAGAAAATCGTTATATATATATATATATATATATATATATATATATATATATATATATATATATATATATATATATATAGTTTGAAGGTTTTCCACCTAGCCATAGCCACAACATTGATAGGCAAATTACTCCAATTCGGGCACATCACATCAAAAGAAAACTTCTCTCATGGTGAATCAAAAAGTCGAAAATTTGTTTGCTATTGGGTTATATTGAAAACGCATCATTGCTAATGGCACTAAATCGGGCAACTCTTGTAAAGCATATCCGAAAAATTGTACCTATATTTGTTTTTAAAAAGAGCTCAACTGTTCTCGAGAAGAAATCGAACTTCGTTTTATTTTACCTGGTTGCTATGGAACTACGCGTTTCCTAGGAGAACCATCCGAATCATAATACTGGTAGAACATATCCACGGAAAATTTCCTTCAAAGTTTGATCAAAACTGACTTAGCCGTTCTGGAGAAATTAAAAATAGGTTATCCGTCGCATAGTAGCTATGGAAACCTCATCATTGCTAGCGATCCACCCTGGAACAAATTCTGGATTGGGTTTGTTATATGAATTGTTCTTATGACGTTTAAACAAAATCGATTCAGTAGTTCTAAAGCAGAAGTTCGAAATGCGTTTTTCTCAAGGTTTGTTTGAAAGCCACATAGTTGCTGTAGGGGATATCCTGAATAAAAGTATTACGAAATATACCCTAACAAAAATTCCTACCATGTTTGATTAAAATTCCTCAGACGTTCTGTAGAAGTTAAAAATAGGCGTTACATTCAGTTGTTATGGAAGCAAAACCTTTGCCCGGTGAGCCATCCCAAATTTAATTCAAATTGGACATATACTGTTGAACACCTTTTATAGGAGAACCACCCTCTTCAGAAATCTGATAGAATATACAGTACTAATTAAAAAAAAAATCCAACCAGGTTTATATAAAAATGACTCAGCCGTTCTTGAAAACAAGTTGAAAGTAGGTTTTTCACACGGTTATTACGGAAGCAACACCATTGTCAGAGCAGAGGTGCCAAAAGCCAATTCTGATACAACTTATCCAATGAAACGATCCTATCAAAAACTTTGATTTTTAAAAAAAAAAAATGTCTCGGCTGTTCTGAAGAAGAATTTTCAGTAAAACGTTTCTGCCTCGTTGCTAAGGAAGTCACACAGTGGGATTCAAAAACCTGAACATAATACTAATAAACGTATCCTAAGAATTATGTCTACCAAGATTGATCAAAATCGGATAATTTGTTCTGAAGATGTCAAAGAAATATATTTTTCACATGGCTATCAAAGACGCGATACTGTTACGAGCAGGCCAAACAAAGACATTGATGTGATAAAACGTGTAAAAGAAAACATTCCAACCAAGTTAATTAAATGTGATTCAGTACTTCAAGAGAAGAAGCTGAAAATAAGTTTTACATATGGTTGCTAGGGAAGCCGCAGTGGTGTTATGGCTGTAGCTCGAAATTGATAGGCTACATCCTTCTCCAAAAAGCAAACTATTTTCCAAGTTTGGTAACGGTAGATGGATGAGTACTGAAGTTATTACATGTAAATGAAACAAGGAACGGAAGGACGAACAGCCGGACAGACAAGGTGCATAACACGGCTACGCTCCGCTTTATGGGTATGTGTGTATGCAAATTATGAATTGAGATGAAAGCATGACACGAGTCCGTGTCATTCTGTGATAAAGAATGAGAAAAAGATTATAATCGACGAAAACTGTCATCATTTAAATTTTACTTGGGCGCCTAGTGGAAACAAAGTTGATATTACTGACTGAACTCCAGACAAATTGACGAAGGTGTCGTGCATATGGTACATATCACTGAAAGTGGAATCATTTTGTTGGATTACCTCCATGGGGAAAGCTTTTCCATGGATTGTGTGTTCAGAGCCGCTGTCTGAAGTTACTCCCCAGTGGAAATGTAACTGAGAGACTTTATATAGTCCTTCGAGTCCACCACCAGCGATATAGGAATCCCCACTGACATCAACTTGTACTGCAACAAGAAGATAGATCCCAATTACACTTGTTTAAAGAGTAAAGATTCTACACATAAAAATTATTTATTGATGATACGACGGATGTAAACAAATATAATTTTGTAAACGTTCCAAGACCACTTAATTAACTTTCTGGTCGACTGGACTATTTATTCATCGCCAAAACGTTGTTGAATAATCTAAAAACATGAAATGTGTTCTAAAGGAAAACATGATATGCGTCCGAGACGATATATTAGTATATCAAAGGCAATAACTCCACGACCCCATGGTGCCCAAACTAGAGACTTGACAGACAGGCAGAATTCCGACTGGGAGTAACGAAATACGTAGAGAATAATTGTTTGCATCGGCTAAATAACGGACATATTTCATAGAGAGGATGCGTTTTCACCCATGAGATAAAATATATCCGTAATTCCTCGGAACAAGCAATTATGTTAGTATTATTGTGTTCAATCGTATTGAATAGTGTATAAAATTATAAACTTATAAGAGTGATAACAAGTTTCTTACGATCTACTTAGCGGTAATGTCGGCTGTTTACCGTTAAAGTTTGCTGTGTATTGTGTATATTCGCACAGAACTAAGTAATACTACTAAGATAATTTTCTTTACAGATGCAAAAACCGATATATATATATATATATATATATATATATATATATATATATATATATATATATATATATATATATATATATATATATGGATTTTTATATTTATTAACAAAAATTAAGTACATTGTGGGATTCAGTTCTGGCACTCCTGCGTGACATGTCACAATGCTCACCATTATACAAAGCAATTGACATCATAGCGAATGAAGTTCTTTTTACCGGAACGACAAAAATAAAACTGATAATTCACTCTTTGAAAATCGATTAATCCAAGGACTGGCGTAAAGGATGTTCTCATATTAGAAGTACCCTGTAAATTGTATAAGAAAGTATTGAAATATATGCTACGAACTAATGGCCCCGTCTAAGACCATGAGAATGAGTTGCGCATTTTAACAGTTAATTTGTAATACTGTTATATTCCAGATACCCATTAAATTGGGTGAAACTTTATTACAATCAACTGGTGAAGATATTAATTTAAAAGTTTCCTTGCCCTTGACTGCATGTGCTAACAGTGACATAATCATGCCAGCAACAGTGGTTTGTTCATAAATGAAATATTAGATCATATAAAAATCCAAAAGAACTAAGAGAGGGGGTTCAAAAAAACTGGAAACAAAATCAATCTGGAGACAACATCAGTATCGGGGGCTTGATGAACAGGCAGATAGCCAAATACACGTACTGATGGACGGGGTGATGGGTAAATAACCAAGAAGCGTGAAGACAAAAAATAAAATAAATACACGTCATTTGGCTGCGTCATTTGATGGGTTTCAGAGTGTGGAAACAATTGATACTCACACGAATGTCCATTATTCTTAATCTTATGCACACGAACATCATCGTAACCGTAGAACTCTATAAAACCAAGGTTCTCTGCATATTCAACCTCCTCTTCTCTTGGAATATCGATAGGAGACTGCATGTTCCCTGCACAGTCCTTATAATGCTGCACCCAATAGGAGGGACCTGCAAGGGAAATACATCCACTTCATTCCAGGATCGATTGACTTACGACAAAAGCAAAGATGTCCATTGACAAATTATTCAGATAATATCACTTGATTTTAAAAACATTGTTAGAAGAATCCAATCTAAATTAACTTGAATATTAAGAATTTACTTCAAGTTTTGCAAACGAAATGATGCAAAATGCCGAAGTTATGCTGACATGGGCACGAACATTTTGCCAACCCAGTGGGATGATATTTGCCGTCTACTTACATTTTTCATAAAGGACATTTGCTCCTCAAAGGATACACTAAGTAAGCCAAATGCCCCTCCCTCCATGCCAAGTTTATTGTATGGACATATTTTTACACACACAAACACAAAACACACCCATTTTGTTGCTAATGGGTTTAATCCCCGTCCGCCAGAAAGAAAAAGAGGAAATAAAGCAGGTCAAAAAGGAAAAATAATCAGTGATCAATGAGTTGGCAATCCACTTTAAAAATTGAAGTGCAACCCTGGCAACAAAAAAAGGATCCGCGTGAGAAAGTAACTTTAAAACAAAACCAACAAAAAGAACTGAAAATGCTTTGCTAACATCAGTCTGAAAAGATCTTCAAAATAATCAGTGAGACATTGTATTCGGACTCAACCAAGGACATCTTTCTTAGTCAATTAAGAAAAACAAAAATACACTTCAAGCTGGCTAAAATTCATAATTGCCGCACGTGCAAAGCAAGGCGAGACATATGTATCACTTTTATGACGACGATAGCATTCAGGGAGTCAACGTTAATGGATTATTTTCAAGTTGTTGAAATTTATAAACGGATGGTGTGGGACATTTGTTAAGTATCAATGTTTCAAAGCTGCGAAGACAATTGATTACTCTTTTAATAATGTACCTATGAATGTCAGCTCCTACCTAAAATACGCGCGCAATAAGGTTGATGTGTATCAATGTGGCCGCATCTATGTGTCATTATCAGACTTCACGCAACATTAATACCCTGATGTGTTGTTATCCTTTATCTTATCAGAAGTAAATGACCAACATTCCAAAGTGCGTGTGTGAATATATATATATATATATATATATATATATATATATATATATATATATATATATATATATATATATATATATATATATATATATACTGAAAACATAATGTTAGATTCGCCGGTCGCATATAAAAAATGAATTTGCTGAGTAGAGATATATGTCATGCTCTCACGCCCAAATAAATCTTATTCATTCATTGCAATAGAAATAAAGACGCTGGCAAAAATTGGATTTTAATTTTTGTCTGTTCTCAGTAATTGGTTTGTATTCTTATTTAAGTGTAAGTCAAAAACAATTCAGAATCTGTAAAATGTCATGTATTTACATGCGAAGTAGTTACTTACAAATGAAAGATATTATACTGTACGATTCGCCAATTTCCTTTTTTCTCAATAAATCTAAGAAGCGGCCTCTACTGCGAAACGACCATCCGTTTGAGGTAATCCGATTGAGCGAGCGCTTTGTCCCGGAAGAAGACTGAGTAAAGCCAACGTACTGGATCGGCGTCTTCACTTGGGAAATTTTAAATTGTATCTGAACATTTATTGATATTTATTTATTTATTTATTGTTTTGTTGTTTTGTTTTTGTTTTTGTTTTTTTGTTTTTGTTTTGTTTTGTTTTGTTTCTTTTTATGAACGATCAGCTTTGAACGATCGTATATTTCATTTGCGGTATCATTGTTCACCGTTTATACTACCTACTGCGCCACCCTAACAAAAACAAGTATGATTCCTGTGCTATTTGCTGTGCTAATATATTTACTGATACGTACTTTTTAATTCAATAACTAGAACAAATTAGTGTTTAAAACAAGCTGATATGTAAGAAGTAAATGGACGGGTTATGACATACATTTGTGGAGTTTCTAAGGAGCCAATCGAATAGGCGGAAGTTGGCATCACCCTTAGAGTATTAACGGTATTAAAGGCTATTGGTAATAAGAATAGGCTTCACGTGATGGGTGGGTGTGGCATAGACAAATATAACGTGTAGTAAGTAATAAGTGAAAACTTATTATTTAGTAACCTAAATAACTGTCATTTAAATATTCAGGGGCAATTTTTTGGCGGAAACTGTATTTATATGATCTAAAATGGGCAGTTTGATACTGCATCTTGTGCGAAATCGATCACGACATTGAGATGGTACTGAGATATTGCATTGTAATCACTTTGTTGCATTCATACTAAGCTAGATGCAACGAGTGTTACATTTTCGTATACATTGGGCCTTTCGTACAATCCACGTGGCAAGCACCGCGATGCCATGTAATGGGGAGTGCCATATTGGTCTTCGTCCTGTCAACCTGGTCCCTTGACTGACAGTCATATTACAAGCATACCCGTAATCCGATGGTTATCAAAGTTTCCATATTGAAAGTACAGTTGTGGTTGGTACCGGTAAAGATGAAAAAAATTTCGAAACATTCCGGAAATACATGCTATAAAATGACTTACTTGCTTGTTTACATTTTGCTTCTTTACGTTTCTTCTTTCACTGCACGTAGTTATCTTAATGTTATTCAGCCAAAGTTTATGTGTTCGGATATCATCAGTCTTTCGTTGTTATTACACGTCTACAGATATTGAATAGTACCTGTCATTAGCTACTTATCCTAATACGCTGTAGAGGTATGCATAAATGGGACACACTGAATTTGCTTGTAACTACAAAAACTATTGTAGTTGTGGTATGGCATGAACATGGAATCACGTTTTTACATGAGATCATATACAACAATGGTGATTTGTGCTTCAGTTTCCAGTATTTTCAATAAAAATATACTTTATTTTTTCAATATCGTGGCATTTTAGAAGCTATCCCTAAGAGATGGAAGTGTACCTTTACAGAATATGGAAAACCTACATTTCTTGAAAATAAAATACCTCTATTAACACAGTGTATAAATACACATATAGTACATGTAAACCCCTTTATAAGTAAGTTTTGGAGCCGACCACGCTCAACCGAATAAACCACAACATAACTCTACCAACTCAACTCTCTCTCTCTCT
>JAECUM010046086.1:0-17610 GCA_016617855.1 Megalonaias nervosa
ATGAACATGTTTTCGATGAATTGCAAATACAAAAATGTGTATTGAATTAAGTTTCCTTGTGGAATACATAATGGTACTAAATGACGAAACTTACTGAAGGGTAACTATTGCGTCTTATTGATTATCGACCAGTTTAAGATAACATCATGTCTGCTATAGTTTTGTTCCAGTGTTCAATCCTTGAATTAATATAGAGCAAAAACGTTTGTTCTCAAAACAAACATTAACAAATGAAAGGATTTTCTGATCGGTAGCATTGTGAAAATGTTCCTACCCTAGAGCACAGTTAAACCTACAGTGGATAATATAATTAAACATTACTAGATTGGTATTACTTTTCATATTAACTAAAAAGTATGATAACTATTTTTGAAACTAAATTCCAAAAAGATGAGAACTCGTTTGACACCAGGAATCTTAATCTGTTTAAAAAATAACCGCTATGAAGACTTCAGTAATTCCAGTTAAACGAATTGCCAAGCGAAAACTAGGGTTCTTAGAATGCAAGTACACACCTAATTAACAATAGCCTATAATCAACAAAGGATAGGTAGCACTTAGTGCATGATAATTAAACGAACATATAATGAGTTACCGAATATAATGTAACTACAGCGGCACATTTTAAATGTTCAAACATGATCTACCTATGCATTAGCGTCAGACCCATGTCTTTTCGTGTATCATTTCGGTATAGTGACGTCTGTAGATCTTGCTCGATGCGGAATCATGGCGGATAATTCTAGGACCACACAGTCTGGTACAGCAAAAGTGTTTGTGTTGGTACTGTTCTTTTCATTATTCGTCACACTTGTTTTAGTGTATATTACATCAAATAAGATACTATTTGTAGCTTCTAACCACTCTAACATAGGAAGTATTATGCGCGCCATGTTTATGGGGAGTCAGCTTAATGTAAATAATACTGGAAGCATCGCACCAAGGAGAGATGCATGCGATGCCTGCTTCTCTCACAATTTTAATTATGTCATACATAATGACGTGATTTGCAAGGTTTATGAAGATTCTCAAGAAATAGATTTATTATTTTTATTTTTACAACACATCAGCACGAAAAGGAAATGGACGCCATTCGATGAACGTGGCTGAGATATAGCAACAAAAATGGAGCTAATATCAGATATTCGTTTCTTTTAGGTGAGGTACTTAATGAAAATTTGAGAAACCTCGTAGAAGAAGAAAATAAAATTCACATTGATATACCTAAAGAGGATTTCTTTGATACGTATCAAAATTTAACATACAAAACCATTATGGTCCTTAGGTATGCCATTACCAAATGTTCGCATGCACAATTCGTGTTCAAACCAGATGACATGTGGGTTAACATTCCGGGACCCTTAAAACTCTACAACGCGAAAAGTCGACTTTTGAAAAGTCGACTTGGAAGACGGCCGTGGGCGGCAAGTGCTGTCAGAGCGCAGATCCTGTTCGGGATCCAGCGTCAAAATTTTACGCTTCGTTTCAAAGTTACCCAAATGATTCCTATCAAGGGTTATTGTGCTGGGACAGGGTATGTCACTAGCATCAATGTTGCGAGAAAAGTATTCGAAATATCAAAAAAAAAAATAATGTGCCTTTCTTCCATTTAGAAGATGTGCATGTGGCAATATACATGAAACTGTTGGGATAGAAGTTGCACTCAATTCTAGGATTTAATTCCGACAGGCGCTTGTTTGATCCATGTCTATACAAAGGAGACAATTTAATAACGTCGCACGAAGTACCTTTATAAATACTTACAGCTTTTGGAACACACCCTGTACAGTATAAAATCAGCTAGACCGATAATGCAATCTATCTAATTGCAATGTTTTCTTTATTTTTTTTTTTTTTTATCTTTTAGAATCTTTTGCAAATGAGATTGTGAAATCGAAGAGATATGTATTATTTGCAACTTCCTTTCCAAACATAAGTTTAATTTGCATCGATGTAAAGAAGTGTATTATGCCCGGATATAATATGTGCCCAATTTGAATTTGCTTTGTTTTACACATTCTGTGCACTGTAATGCATAACAAGGCATTGTAGTTATATATTACAAGAAGTCTTGTATTTTTGTACATACATAAAGCGAACCATGATTAAAAAAAACGTTTGAAAAATTAGTTCACATTAAACAATTAGATCCCGAATGTCTGGATATATGAATCTCTAGATCAATAATTCACACACACACACACACACACACACACACACACACACACACACACACACACACACACACACACACACACACACACACTTGTTTTCATATACTTGCGAGGACCTTTGACATATGACTAAATAGTATAGGTTAGAAATTTGAAAGTAAGCTGAACTGCAACCCAGGCCACATTTGTATCTCTTCCGTTTTGCCGCACAGTTCTTTAAACATAACGAGAACTACTCTTACATTATTATCTTTGTGAGGACGTCATTGTGAGGACTAATTACACACAATCAAATACTTCCATCAACCTGAGAACCTGCATCATTTTGTTTTCTCTTATTTCGCCTGTCCTGCAAAAACTTGAGAGGATATTTACTTAAAAGCACAAGAACTAATGTATCTGCAATTAAAACTATAGACACACAGATACATGAGCTTAAATGTTCAAATCTCTTAGAAATATAAGTTTAAGTTATTTTGCCGAACACAACACCGCAGGCACTGTTTTGCAACTTCGTGACCTCCTTCATTGACACAATCAAAACTTGCCATGAAGTTGTCAAATGAGAAATATCATTACAACAAAAATATGCATCAAGTCTAGACAGTGCACAATTAAAACTTAAGAATATCAAACATATCTAAATTATCAATTCATCTGTTAAAATAGAAAATACGATTTTTAAAATATAGGTTGACACCAAAGGAACACAAATCTTTTCCCATGGCAAATTTACTGATTGTAATCTTCCTCCATACAGGTGAAAGAGAAACGAAGATCTGGCGTTTTCATTATCTTCGGTATTTGGAAGTCAGTTTTCATTAAAGCATATGGATTAAAAAAATAAAAATAAAAAAAAAAAAAAATAAAAAAAATAAAAAAAAAAAAAAACATTTATTTTGATTTGAATCTGCAACGTCCAAAGTTCTAATCGCATCACTCTTATCCCATATTTTGCAGGCACTTACTCTCTTTAGTTCACACATTTCATACGGTTAACTGTTTTTACGCAGATGCATAGCAGAGTATGAGTGTTGCATTTTGTTCTACTAAAATGTGCACTTCAGAATTGAAGTGATTTGATCTTCTTAGACAATCAAATCGCAAATGGTCGAATACTTACAATGAATGAAATGGATTAAGATAAGTCTTACTAATGTAGTCATTGTTTTTTCAATAACTGAATTCATCAAATGAAATCGTGCATTGTAATGCTTTCCTTTTCTAGTACGTTCAATATGAACGATTGTACTTCCCCAAAGTCTTTAACTGAAAATATTTCGCGTATGTCCTGATCACTTAATTATGTCAAAATGTTTACTTAAACTTTTTTATATAATAATCAGTGTGTTATTCATTTGATGTCCAAATAATGTAATTGTCTTTTTCATAGTCTTGGCGTGCACGAGAAATCTAACTCTATGAAGATAAAGGTTTCATTTTCCTTGAATGATGTTGCCGTTGCCGTGTCTTGGTCAATCTGTCTGTCTGTCTCTCAAAATAGTCTTCTAGCTGTCATCAAACCAAGTAAAAGATTATTATTTTTAAAACAAAATCACCCTTGTATTTTATTTTATTTGGCGGTCATTTAATTATGCATAATGATCAATGTGAAACTATGATACGACCGTGTTTTTGAACACTTTGAATGTGTTGGATTTTCATATGGCACACTCACATTGGTGTGGTCTTGTTTTCTTTTCCGAAGTGAGTAGATTCGCTATGCTCGTTCGGAAAAAAGGATATATGTTTTTTTTTAAAATCCTGACTAATGTTTCTCCTTTAGGTATAAATCCAATCCAATGGAAAAAGAATGTATGAATTTATTGACTGTACAGTTTACTCTTTCATCCGTATTACAATGTTCATTTGTGACCGTAGTCACTTTACTGGTAACAGTTATTGAAACTGAGTGATTGTTCTGTTTGCTCCTTGGTTTCAAGCACGCCAGGAACTGACGGCAAAATGGTGGACAGTGACTGGAATGGAATGTACATGCCTTGTTCAATTATGTAAAGGTAGCTGCAATGCATGTTTTGGTCATTGGTGTATTAACTGCTGACATCTGCGTATCGCCCAAATCATTTTTTCTTCTTTATGGTTTTGTTTATGTCTGCCTCCATCGACAGATGTTAGGATTGGGTTGCGATTGATATAGTCCAGAGCTGGTACAAGATATCGAGTTAAACACACAGGTTATATCGACCAAAGTTAATTTTCATTCTTTGCTAGAGTCAGGTTGTACATTCGTTTTCATTTGTTATCAGGGTTGATAACTCTTCTTAAAGGTTACCCCAATGCTAATATGAGCAGCGGCTTGAGCTAATTGCGGGGAAATCAGTAGTGGAAGAAATATTCCTCTTGTATATGTTGATTCGCCATGTTTTGAAGAATTTGACCATGCTTTTTTAATCGCGCATGTATGTTGTCGTTAAGTGAACATTTCTTTATAATGCGTTTAAACAAACTTCACATTCTAAATAGATGATTTATCTGGCAGCCGTTTTTACGATATGTGTTTAGTTTGGATGCATTGGTTGAAATACATATTCCAGTGTTTCCCAGCCAAAGTCGAGCGATATTTTCTTTTGATAGATTGAATAAACTTTATAAAATACCCTTTCAGTTTTACGGGTTTTTTTTAGTCTGAGTCTTATAGTTTATTAGGTGAATGCCTGGTTCTTTACTCTGAAACAGCTACTACTGCAGTGGAAGAAGGACTATGAAGAGCAGGCGTGGCATTACCCAAGGGAAGGATGATCGTTTCATTTTGTAGCAACATTTACAGTAGATGAAGGTCGGTGAAAGGCATACAATGACTTAGGAGCAGGTGTCCATTGATGATAACTTTTTTTTTATTGTGTGGCAGGAGCAACATTAGGCAAAATGCGAGGAAGAGCAGGCGTAGCATTATGGTCCGGTATACACATGGGATAAGTGTTCCTCTGATCGTTCAACACGTTTCTAAAATCAGGTGCAGCTATTATTATCAGTAACGGAGGCGAGAACACTGCAAATTCGTAACTAAAGGTCAATCTTTTCTATTAGTACGAGCGTGTTTAATCTGCAGTTCATATCTTTTTTTACTGCTGGTAATGAGCAAGGTTTTCGTTCCTTTTGTCTTCATCTTGTATGTTTTTTGTCCTCTAGAATTTGTGTGTATCTATGTATACTAATAACATCATTTTTCTTTGTCTTCCATTTTGTTTTTGTGTGTTCTTGCCTTTCTTGCTGTATTGGAACCCCATCGCATATGTACACCTCCATGGAATCTACTTCCTGGGCTTAAAGATAGGTTGTTCTTTTTCTGTATCAATATCAGTTCTTACGTCTGAGAATTCTGATTCTGCCACCTTGAAGTTTATGAAAGCACATTGCGTTGATGAGGAATGCGAATGAGTCCTTTCAGTATTAGAGACGAGGTTAAGGTCAATAATAGCACTGCTTTATTGCGACTAACTTCCAGGAAATGATGGCTGGCACCATATAGTGGCAGGATGAATGTTGATGTATATTGAGATTCATGTGAGGTCATGTTGAATAATGTGATAGATTGGGATTCAATGCGGTAAATATTATTGGTGAAGACGAATGAATGCCAGAAGGTGACATGTAAATAACTCGGCTACCCTCGTAACCAAGATCATTAAACACATTTTGTTCCAAATCTCTAACCATCAGAGGGTTTAGGTGTTAAATTAATTGATAAATACCTGACTGGTTGGCTAGTTCATTTGAGTTGCACAGTCCCCGGACAAGGCGGTTATGCCCATATGAATACTTACCCATAATTATATGTTGTTCAAATCATCAAAGAAAGTGGTTTGCGTCATGCTCCTGAAAAAGCTGAAAGTTTTAAGAAGGCTGCTCAGCTTGATTAGCTAAAAACGAACGTCAATGTTTATTTGAGGAAAGGATGGGCCCAGTCCTAATCCTCAAGGCTTTTACTGACACAATAGTTATATCGACAAGTGCTGTTTGTTTTTAATATTTTATTCAAACTTACATTTTAGAATGCCTCTGAAATTCATGAAAACAGTTACAACTTGAAATATGTTTAATAATAAACAAACCATTTTTGTCACAATCCAAATAAATAGTCTTGCTCGTTCTCTTAGATCTTCTTGCTAATGATAAAACATATTAGAAAACAGATGAGATAAGGGCATGATATTTTATGTTAACATGGCTCAATTACGAAGCATCAGTACATCTATTTAGTTATTTAAATACGCTAAGACTTTAAAAGTAAAATCTAGCAGCTAAGACAACACAGTCTTTAATTACTAAGCGTTTAACTGCATTTAGTTAAGAACATAATATAGACAGCACTGATCCTAAAGTATTTAGCAAATAGAGAGTGGATCAAACACGTTGCATTACATTAATATTTATATTCGAAATATATCTTCATAATACGTTATTTCATATCATATGTCTAGCAGCGCAAAACTCGGCTAATTATGTAAACTTTAAAATTTAGCTGGAAATGATCATTAGCATAATTTCAATAGATACGAATTGATACATACGCAAGCCACCTAAAAACTGCGGGTGATCAATAACTATTTAGTGATGAGGAGTTTCAACCAGTTCACATTCCCCGTCGTAAATCTAACCTCCCCCCCCCCTTTCTTGGCATAGTTCAGCGAGAAACATATCGCAGCAGGATGAGGTGGTACTGATAACAAATAAAATATAACTGACTGCCTATGGGAGATATATTAACAATACAAATCTCTAGGAGATGATGCTTGTTTGACTTTGCACAATCGAATGGATTAGTTATAAGCATAACAAATAAGAAGTTATTGATCAACTTAAAGTACATAATCACTGTCTGGAAAGATGAAATGCGCAGCTCTGGACCGGTTTAGTCTTTTTCAAGGAGTCATAAATATGGGTCTTGCTGGATGGTTCTTTTCCCGTTGGTATCTCCTGGGGAAATGACTAAAGAGTATCTCTACCATTACTGCACAGCCATTTTCGCCGTTTCACCCCCATCCACTCTTCCCTTGGGAATAACGGCTCTAACGATATTTTCATCTTAGGCCAGAATTTCTCCCACGGGAGAATTTCTCATGTAATGTTCTTATATATCGCTCTTAATCTTTTAAAGTGTATTACATCAGTCGTTATACAGACCTGGTGACGAAGATATAACACATGAAACTTTCTGAGTGTTGTTTTGGTGCTACGTATGCACTATAAGTCGGAAGCACAAAGTTTGGTTACTGTTTTAAAATGGAATTGCTTATATTTACCACCTTTTACACCGTAGTGTGTCAATAATGTATAAATTATGGTTATATCGTATCATTCCAGATAACGTCATTTACGTTTATGCTTTTGTGGAAGCGTCTGCCTTTAAATCATGTGCTTTGCTTTATCCAACGTTTAAGCAGGTTTATTCCAAATACTCGCCGTGTCTTAGATCCAGGTCCGTCTAAACCCAACCCTTTAACAAGTATTTGAAATATCTATTTGAGTCATTCTAAGTTAAACAGAAGACGGCAATAATGCAACAACGCGCAGGCTTTTAAACCTTTTATAAAATATGGGAGCTTATGTTTGGCCGTAGTCTGTAGAAGTTCGTGACGGCTTAGAGATGTTGTCCCATCCATGGCAGAGCAAGCTACGTGGAACATTTGTCGTAGAATGAACGTTGAGAACAATAGGGGGACTATAAGAAAGCCCACCGGGTAACCACATAGATGCAAATATCCCATCGCGTGGCAGAAAAAAAAAAGCTGTAACCAGTCTTTCAAATTGAGAAATATCAAACAATCTGTACCAGAAACGTTCATATCTACGGCCAGAATAAAAGAGCAAACTAAAACATGTATTATGTATATATGATCACTTGTTTTCAGATGTTCCAACAAGAACAAATAAAATCTACCATGACGCTGAAATTGTAAATTATACACCTGGGAAATAACATCCTTATAGGATACATCATCTCAAACAGTAATTGTTGGTAAAATAAATTCATTATTTGTTAAAGAATAAGTTCAATGAACCAATTAAAAGCAACTGCTATTCAGCATATAATCCTGTTCCGGAACGATCTAATACTTTCACTAAGTGTGCCGACTGAAGACAAATTAACAGTTTCACCAAGACAGATTCATTTTCAATGACAACAATCGATACCTGTATTGACAAAATTGGAACTGCAAAATATGTCAACATAACTGACCTTTCGAAAGTATTCTGTCAAATTATAATAACAAGAAAAAGCTGATCAAGGCTATATATGAATTCCCAGTGCCCATCAGTAAAAAGCGACCGACACGATGTTTCGGTGTGGCTGGATATTATAGGGCACATTTTCCTCAAATAGTTTCATAACTGCTCAACCTTTGACTACTTTTTGGGTACTTAGCGACATTGGTCAGGCAAATCTCAGGTGTCTTTTGATAAATCAAATGTCACCCTTAAGTGTGCACCGGTTCCCTCGGCTCTAAATATCAATAGCACGTGATGCAGTAGTTGTTAGACTACTGATTCAAGAAGACAAAAATTATTTGAAGCATCCTGTTTACTGTTTTCTAAAACATTGAACAAGCAACAGAGAAACAATTCCACACTAGAGAAAGAATAGATGGTTATCATATTGGCTTTGCAACACTTTCAAATGCATATTAGTCATTTCAATGGTCTCTGCTCCATAATTTCATGAGCAGAAAGAAAGAAAAATCAGTGATTGTTGAGGTGAGGTTGATGTTGTAGGAATACAACATTGACATTAAGCACATCAAATGAAACGATAATCAAATTATATATACACTTTCACATGTATATACTTAATTCATTGTCTTTTACAGAGTTTTTGTCATTCATAAGACTAATATGTAAATGAAAGAAATATTGTATACATTTGTTTTCTGTACTAGGGGAGGTGCTATGTACTTTTGTATTTTTTGTTGAACATGTGTCCGTGATTGTAGTTCCTAAGTGTCATTTGTAAACATTTATCGCATTATTAAACTTTGTCCATGGGTTGAAATTTAAAATACTATGTTTATACATATAAACGATCTTTACAAATTTGATGGAAAATGATCCACATCCTGGTCATCTTATTCTGTCTTGTTTTCTTTTTTTTTTCTTTTTTTTTTTCTTTTCTTTCTTTTTATTTTAATAAAAGCTTGAAGTAAACATATTTAATTAATTCACTCCTACTTTAAGTTCAGCCCTAAACTCTGTGTTAGTTGTGTTCAAATCTAATCTGAGAGGAATCAGTTATTTAAAAATTATTTATTGGAATTGTAAAGTACACGTTAACATTTGGGACTAAATCATTAAGTTGGAATGAGTGTGAATTCAGTCAAGGGCATTCGGGGTTATATCATAAATATACATAAAGATTGTTGGCACATCAATATACTCAACACTAAAATCAATTGGAATACTCTACACCATTGGACTTGTGATATAACTGTAAGGTTCATTTGGGACTTAATTTACGGTAATGTAAGTTCCTTTTATTTTTTACTTTGTTGTCTAGGGAAATAAATTATTTGTTGAATTTTACTAATATGTTGATTTTTATTATTTAGCTTAGAACCCTATAGTCCTAACAGTATGACTATAAAGTTAATGAGGGTACTAGGCATTGGTAAAGAAAGTCACTTTTGAACACATAAAGGGGGCAATCTTAGTCGGCCAAACAATTCCTATGTGAGATCCTTTGACGCTCAGAGGCTTAAGGAGCACGCATTTTCAGATAACGTCCATCTTGCATCTGTCCTCGTGATTTCCCGTTTTAGCTCGGCCTACGTTGGTATGTGAGAAAACTTGCCAGTAACTTTCCTTGGGTTGATGGTTTTTGGTCCTTTCAGAGTCTCCATACAACAAGCATACTAGCCACCATGTATATCCTATAATGTGCTGAAAAATGCGTTAAAGTCACAAATAGTAAAATACAAATCTTGTTTGCTCCGGCGTCATCTGCAACGTCTCGCTAAGTTGTTGAGATATAACTCTAGTTGTGCCACCTGAGTGTGAAATGTGTGCGTGTATGAGATACTTAAGCAAGATAGTTAAACAAATTCAATACAAAAGGTACATATATATTTACTTTGTGAAACAATTGTGAAGATCGACATATTTAGTTGAATCTTGTATCAATTTAAGGTATAATCTGGGCGATGTTTCTTTATTGTCATTGTTTATATCTTGTATATTTTGCTGGCGAAATTCGTCTTGATGATATCTGGCATCATTTTCAGAGGAAATGCAATCTGAACGAAAACCATTTCCAAGTGAAACTACATCCTATATTCGATTGAAAAGAATGGTGATTGGTTGACAAGGCAAAACAAATGGCAGACGTTTCTATAACAAAAATGTATCTTATCATTGAGCCAACAGTTTGGGATTGTGTATGCTGTACCAACGGACATAGTTGTAAAAGAGACGATGACAATTTATATTTGACATAAAAACCGTGGAATGATATGATTCTCAACACTAACTATAATAATTATGACGTGAATAAATCAATACTTATGAGAAAATAACTACGCTGATATTATTGAGACTTTGTTTTCGTTGAGAACGAGAATTACATACAGCGATTTAAATTACTAAGTAAATTTGTAGTATTGTTATGAGAAAAAGGTGTTTATTTTGAGATTCATAATCATTACATCTGCTTGTTCCATTTGCGTTAACATGGTAACCAAGTCCCTATAGATCGGACTTGTTGCAAGAAGACGTAATCTTCCAATTATGAGCAATGAAATCACAACAAATACCCGTCAGGTGATACAATCACCACCTGAAGCAAACGTCAATAAAGATATTCCAGCCGACATTCCAGATTTCGTGGAACGCATGTACCCCATAATGATGTGAAATAAATACGTCCTCAGGAACCATAATGTGCGCAATTTGGCTGCTAATACCTCAATTCTTACTGTAGTGACAACTGATCCATTGAATTTTGATAGACCCATTATTAGAAATACTTGGGGTAATTACATAATTGTAAATATTTGGCAGTTATACAAGCATTTGTTTTTAATGGGAAATGTTCAGAATGAGAAGATTCAACAAAATATTTCCAGGGAATTCGACGAACGTTTCGGTATTCTTCAAGGAGATTTTCTAGGTACATATAGAAATCTGACAAACAAAGGAATCATGGGATTGCGATGGATCTCACAGAACTGCATGCAAACAAAAATGGCTGTAAACATGGATGATGACCTTATGCTAGATATATATAACCTTCCACAAATAGTATATCCAAGGTCCGCAACTAAAGCTCAATATATTATATGCAATATTTTAATGGATGGGAAAAGTCCAATAGTGCAAGATAAGACACACAAGTGGTAAGTGAAGGATTCTGAATTGAAACACATATGATTATTAGATAAAACTATTTATCCTCCGTATTTCAGCGGATTTCCTGTGCTTTAGCCATATATTAATCTCCAATCATGCTTGGAATAGAACACAAGAATCCATTCTTTTAGGTAAATGATGTTTATATGTATGGATTACTTACTGTGAAAGCTGGCAGGATAGAATACTATAACTTGTCATCGAAATACACCTTTAGTTACAACGATGTCATGAACTGCTTTTGTTGTTCATCGAATGTCTGTTGCAGAGACGCAAAAGCATGCAATGCGTTCTATTTGGATTAGGATTCAATCGTATTATTTGAAACAGCAAATCTTACAGAAAGTATAATGATGGGAAGTCTTTATAGTTACCTCGTGGATAGCGCAGATATTGTGTGAAATGTTGTGCCAGCAAACATGGCGGATTACAGTTGTATATGCAAAAACTAAAATGAGGTATATTTCGTATAAGAGAGAGAATGGGTGGGTGCGTGGGTTGGTGGTGTGTATGGTGTTTCACGGGACAGCAGATTTAAAAGATATAAATCGAGGCGAGGTAATTACAGTTTCTTGCCCAAGGACTCAACATGGTGGTCGGTATGGGCCGATCTGACGGTGTATATCGAAATTGTTTATTTCTTTTCACGAGGTCAATGCCCTAACTGGTGAGCAAGATTGCTTAAGTCTAACGTGTTAATACGATAACAATAAACTAAAATATTTGCCACTATCTGAATAAATCACGCTCGAGCTCGTTCTCTTAGAAATTGTTGCTTTTGAGAATATATTTTTAGAAAACTGAAGAACGGTACGGACAAGATAGTAAATGTCAACCTAGCTCACTTGAGCACCATCGGTATATATTTAGTCTGTCATTTCAATAAGCTAAGAGTGTTAAGATGAAATTTAGCAGATAAGATATGGGTGTTTAATTACTAAGCATTTAATTGCAGGAAAAAATAATATAGACAGCACCAATCCTAAAAAAAAGGATGAAATGGTTGCCATAGTAACCATGCTATTTGCAATAAATTGCATCAAATGTATAGCTATAATAAAATAATTTTTAGGGTGCATTTTAAGACCTATTTGAGAATATTAAAGAAAAATATAAACACAGAATTTACAGACAAATCTGTATTGTCTTTAAGTACTCAATAGAGAGAGTTCGTTGAAGGCACAACACCTGTTATGAAAATCAAAGACAAATAATTGGGAATTCTTGGTCTTTTAAGTCATAAATTGCAAGAATTGACAGCATAACTGATTGGACAAGAAGGAGAAAAGCCGAGTATAAAATAATAGTTAGATGAGGAAATTCGTGATGCCTTTTACAGGATCGAGGCCACGTGTTTTTAGCCAGTGCAACATTCGATCGGGTCCCTTGTATAACGAAATAAATAATGCTCAAGATCCATCCACTATTTATAAGAAAAAAGCAATTTAAAACTTGGCCGTCCAACCTCCAACTAGATGCGCAGCTAGATGCAAATCATCTATAGATGTATTTCAAATGGTACGGTAACCACTCGCGAATGTTTATATGCATTGTTTGCTAAAATAATAAAACGAAACTGGTCAACATAACATTTACTCACTAGTGATAAAAATACATGTGTTGCCAACATAATCGCTCATCCGAGTTTCTCCAAGTCCTATAACATATCGTAACATGTCATATGCTACCAAATCATGTTCATATTATAGATTTCTAGATTAGTCATCACTAATCTGTAGACAATAACGTATATTTCCTGTTTATTATATAAATGAATTTGGTCAGATGTTTCAAGATTCAGTAAACTTATAGAAAACTCCCCACGACACCCAAGCAAATATAGTCATGTTTTATACATTTCCACATTCCTGTTCCTTTAAAAACACTTTAGGAGTTATATCACGAATTTAAAGAACAGAAGGTTGCTTTCTTTCATTAAATGTGTACATCGATAAAACTAGATTCTTGATTATTTATAATAAAAAAATATCACGAAAAAATCTACCATTATCAAGAATGCCTCCATCTCCTCCAAGCACCATATATTTTATTTTGCTTGTACAAACGTTTAAGCGCCAGCTATCGCAAGAATTGCGAAGGGTATCCTAAACCTATTCTTGTATACAGTGCTATTTTTGCTCGAAAGACATAATCTGCACAAATAATATTTAACAAGTTTAATTTAAATAAATCTACCACTGAAACCTCATTAGTGAAATCATCACTGCTAAACAATTCAGACTTGTAGCAATACAAACCAGAAACATCGGTCAAATCCTTTGGTGTATCCCAGGTACAAACACGAATTCATCATTTAAAGAATTAGTGCATCTAGCTACTTTTAACATTTGTGTACATTGACTGTAATTATATAACAAGTGTTACCTCTAACCCCTAATTCACTTCGATTAAAATAGTGATAAACGTTTGCAAAATCAAATAAAAAGGTCAATATAGGTTCTTATTTAAATTTAGACAATGTTTACGTATCCGCACTAGCCATATTTTCTCATGACCAGACTGAGCTTCATTATGAGCTTGATAATCCTCTGTTCACTCCATAAGGTTTTGGATACTGGAGAACGTTAACATGATATGCTTAATAAAGTGATGCGTCTGTTTTTTTTTTTAGCATCATCTATTTAGCATTTGAATATGGACAACAATTTCGCCACCGTAAATTTCATATACCCAAACATAAAATAAAAATGTAAAACAAATATGTCTGCAATACACTATAATCATAACTAAAACTTCATGTATTGTAACATCTACATTGAAAAGTTCCAGAATTAATATCAGTATCACTCCCTAAATACACAATATAAAATTCAGTGGCATCATCATGCACACTACAGTAAGAATCCACTAACAATAATGATTTAGGTTATTGTACAGGTTTGTGTCAGCAAGAAATGTCCTTTAGTATTTGGTTCTGAATGAATTCATTGTTGAGTAAAATAACACACATTAGCGTATGCACTATTAGGACTTATACAAATGTCCAATATTCAGTTGCACATTCCTGTATCCATATTGGTCAATTTATTTTGAGCCATTCCAATGTAAATCATACCTCTCAACGACTTTTTGTTTATTATAAAATGGCAATAAATGTACCATCAACATGTTGTGGTAACAAGGAATAGGACAAGTTGTACTATTAATGACGATAGAAGGGCGATATATGATATATGTGTATGTATAACATATGCTTTAGGTATATTATTTCTTTATCACACGTTGTGGTAAGGAATTGTCTTGCGCAAGTACTTGTCAGTTATTTTCACAGGGGTATCAATGTTGTCTTAGCATTCGTTTACGATCGTGCGAACGAGTTCAATATACACACATTCAATGCTTGCAGGACACTGACGTTATCGATCAGCCTAGACAGTTACTCTGAGTTTTACACTTTGTTAAACCATATATCTTGATTGTATGTATAATGGTCAAGGTATTAAAAGCATGTATAAGTATGCACAACGTTTCCCTATTACAAAATTAACGGAAAGTATACAGATTAGAAGTAACCTTATGACGCTGTAGTGACGTAAGTATTCCATGCTCAAACTATCGTCACATTTTAACTGGATCGTGACAATGCACTCTACGAGATTTAAATTGGACGACTCGTTGTTTTCTGATAGCTGGAAAACAGCTATCTGACACGTCTAGTGTTTTACGTTTGACAGTATAATACATAAGAGAAGTAAATGTATGAACTGTATGTTGGAAAAGATTTGTTATCAATACAGACTGGACCATTCTCAACCACATGTTTTTGGGGATTTTCTTACTTTAGTTGTGTTTAACAGGACGCGTGATGTATTAGCGTCGCCAGTAAAACAAAACGTTTTAAAGCAAAACCAGAAGTACAGTCATTTAATTATTATACACGTTAGATTTGTACACACCGAAAAACAATGGAAATTGTTTGGTATCATTCTAGCAGAATAGCATGAAAACCTCCAACATCCAATTCTTGAGTCATCTTATCGTTCTGAAGTTTGCACATCACATGATAGACTCTGCACTGTGGCTAGTATATTTGGTGCAGAAAGAACCGAGGAAAACACCGAGAAGAACAATCAGCCACCGGAAACAAATGGCAAGCTTTCTTACATTTTCATGTTAGTTGATCCCTAGACTCGAACCCACGCAGACAGAGAAGAACAAATGGCAAGTGTTCTTACATGTTCATGTTAGTTGATCCCTAGACTCGAACCCACGCAGACAGAGAAGAGATGCCACTGATCTGAATGTCGAGCGTTTTAGACCACATGGCCAAAATGAGACCCCTTATCGTAGTTTTCTAGTTGTAAAGTTTGAATCCAGCCAATGTAAAGAGCGTTACCATCGCTCATTAATTAGAAACATTTTACGCCTAATATTTTATTTGCAAATTAGTGTTAGTCGTTGAAACAATATTATGCGATCAGAACTTTATTTTCTATAAAATTTGAACAAGTACATCTAATCATAAATATATTTCAGAAACAATTTAAACAAAAAGTAACACCCACATTTATAAACAAACATTATGCAATGGTCTTAATATAGTGTTAGGAAATAAGTCTACATGTACATATAATGTTTGTTATGTTTCAGAAGCATTCTGACTGTGAAGGATAGTGGTATTTTAGCAGTCAGTAATAATAGATTCACTTCTATAAACCTTCCGTTCTGTCATACTTTAAATGCATATCTTTGCACTAAATCTGTGTGCATGACTAATAAAGCCTCCCAATATTTATACATTAGTCGTTGTGTCCAAGCATAAGCCGCCAAATATGTGCATGGGTTTTCTGCCTGGAAACATTTTAGAGCACTTTCTTCATTGTTATCAACGCTTTCAACAAAATGAAAAGATACGTTACGTATTTGATTTGGAAGCACACCAAATAAATATAAATCATCTATCCAGTAAAACGGTGTAGATTTTGCTGCTTTGTACATTTCCGGTACAATGCTTCTAGGCATTAAAACGAACGGACCAGCGCAGTATTGTAGGGGACTACGCTGGTATCCTGGAAAGTAATCTGGATCTACGGCAAAGTTTCCTTCTCTAGCGATAGTCTCGTTTATAAGTAAACGGCAAGCAATTATCCTCTGTTTTTCTTCATATTTAGGCAATAGATCGTGAATAACGAGAAAGATATTAACAAAAATATCATCGTCAATTTTGAAAATAAATTTTGCATTTTCACAATATGTAACTATCCATCTATAACCAAGAATTCCCTTATGAGTAAGGTTATGATAATCATCAATAAAATCACCTTGGACAATGTCTTTGAATTGTTCACTTTCTAGCTCGAGAGCGATTTGAAAAATATTGGTATTACTTCTTCCTACCAGAAATAAGATCCGAGACTGATGGTTTTTCAACAACCTTGGATTAGCCCACATATCTCTGAGTGCTTTCCGTCTGTCGAAATGGTGCACCGATGTATGTACCATTATCAAGAAAGTAAGATTTTCCGCATTGGCGCATAAATTCGGATTATTGATTAGGAAGCTAGAATTGAAAGTCAGTGGATAAAATGTGAAGTTGGTATATTTGATTCTTTCTCCGTTGTTCTTTTTAATGATAAATGGCCCTGAAGGTTTTCGCTTTACTGGATATGGTATCCATGCATATTTTCCTGGAGTCATTATATCATTGTTTAAATGTATTCTTCCATCGGGTTTGGCAGCATTGTCAAGATAAGGTCTTTGATCTCGGAGCACGTTTGGCAAGAATACCTTCTCCGGAAACTCATTTTTATTCCCGATGTATATCCCTACAACATCTTTGTATATAATTAAAATGATAATTAGGACTGCAGCAACAAAACCTAACATCCGATAGGTTCGATTGCGAATGATCACCATTTCGTTTGATGCATATCCAAGTTATCTCTGAAAAATAAACTAAAACATGATTAAATGCTCAAAAATGAAAATTGCTGTTAGTTAATCATCTCTCTCTCTCTCTCTCTCTCTCTCTCTCTCTCTCTCTCTCTCTCTCTCTCTCTCTTTATATATATATATATATATATATATATATATATATATATATATATTGACAACG
>JAECUM010046087.1:0-38809 GCA_016617855.1 Megalonaias nervosa
TCGTCTCAATATCTACTTCAGAAACTTCAAAAAGTTCAAAATACAGCTGCTCGAATCATCCTTAGAGTACCACGATCAGAGCACGCCTCTCCCCTGCTCTGTACCCTACACTGGCTATCCATATGATCCAGAATTAAACACAAAATTTGTTCTCTGTGCTACGTTTCACTGACGGGCTCCAGTCCAACATATCTATCTGATCTCACCCATGTGTACACACCTGCAAGATGCTTACGCTCCTCTTCTGACACTCGTATTCTCATCATTCCCACTATGAAGATGAAATCATATGGACAACGCTCTTTTGCATATCAGGGCCCAGCAACGTGGAACGAATTGCCCACTGCACTTAGACACAAAGACACAGTGATCCCATTCAAGAGCGCTCTTAAAACTCACCTATTTCAACTGCAAGAACAGACTTAAAGACCTAATAATGTATCCTTGCCTTAAATATTTACAGCATATTTTCTGTTTCTACTTTCGTGTTGTTTGTTTTTATTTTTGTAATCATATCATTATATATGTTTTTTAAGTGTTGTCAAATGTTGTAAAGCGCTTAGAGCTTCTAAAGATTAGGCGCTATACAAAGTCCTCATTATTATTATTATTATTGTTATTATTATTATTATATTATCGAGTTTTAAACGAGACGTTATTTCAGGATCACCAAAAGATTCCACGATAATGTGACTGTTATATCCTCGGAAATTGTGAAGAACAACTGGAATAAAATCTGGAGCGTGAAATTTTAGATTACACTTATCATGAGCCGCTCCACGATATTGTCCTGTTAAATGACAATGGTCACGTACTTTTTTTATTACCAGGTTCTATGTCAAAGGATTTTTCGCAGATGTGACAAAATTCCACTTTCTCGTGATCAGATTCTTCTTGAGATGTTAGTTTTATCATTGGAACGATTCTTCTTAAACGATTAAATATATCAACTTCGCTAATCAACTGCTTGAGAAGCCAAACAGCTGGGTCTTTATCGCGATATAATTTTATTGGTTTGGATAAACTAGGATCAACGCAACAAACTATTTTATATGCTACTCCGCATGGAATATGGTTTTGAATTTTTCTTTTACTCGATTGGTTAGGGTTATTTTCAGCGCCAAGTACAGGTTGAAGTAAACACTCGAAGTCGGCGTATACAACGAAAGGAATCTTTAGCTTATGATTATGATTAACAAACCGAAGAATTTTTTTTTTTTTTATCTTCGCCTGGCATTGTTATTCGTTGCACATTATTACAGTACTGTAGATGCTTTTGTAATTTTTTATTGTCGGAACAGCCATGTAAACAACGATAACAGAAGTACTTTTTATTTTTATATTTACTGTACTCTTTACCAACAAGTCCGTTGAAGTTTTTTTATCCATACGTAATGATTTTTATAAACAATAAGCTTATTGTTGATTGCGAGGCTGTTTCAGAAATATATCTTGGATAAACGTTTTCATTCTTGTCAAGACCAAATACGTTGACTGAAATATTTTGTTTTTTTTCAAACTTTGGTATTTGATTTTCCGGAACTGGAAAGTTAATACCAGTAAAATTTAATTTTGTAGCGTGACTAAAATATTTGTCAACGAGATCAGCAATTTTTTTTTTTTTTTCTGCTGGAAACATCGCAGAGAGAATAGCCTACTGGAAGCATTTGTTGTCAAAGGTTTTTACGTTTATAGAGCTTTTTTTTTATTTTTTTATTTTTTGTGGCAGGTCAGTATACCCAGCGCTATTAGCTAATAAAAAAATTAATAATATGCTAAAGCTTATAGTATAATGACACAGAATCTGATGAGCGAGCAAGAGAACTATTATGTTCACCCCAAGTACAACATGTACGCGGTAAATAAGTTAGGGTCTTTGATACACGTCAAATGCGGACAACTGTTTGGTAAAGCAACACCAGCTGGTTATAAGATCAGTGTCAAAGGTGATAATGCCGAGCGAGTTGAAATCTTTAGGAAAGATTTTATTTACACGTTATTTTGTGACGATATCCCAGAAGGACAACGTGTGTATCATTTCAACGGTGCGGTTACTGATTGTAGTATTTTAGTAAGCTCATCTCGACTAATACAAGTATGACACTACAACATGATAGCTTCTCTATCATACATTACACTAATTTTTTATCGTTATATAATTGTCTTTTTTCAATGTCGGTCAATAAAATTTTATCGCTTCCACCTCGAAACAAAAATAGGTTAACCGAGATATTTTTTTCGCCCGCTAACACTGTTTACAGCTTCATTGAGGGCATTGGAGTTATAAACACTAACATGCTCGATATACCTTATCTTGTCCATTTTTTATATTATTTAAAGCTGTATATATTGAGCATCTTGGAAAGATTAAAGTATATCTATGATACATTAGATGCTAACGTCGACGAAGATGACACAAACTTCAACGAAGATGACACAAACGTCAACGAAGCTGATGTCGACGATGACGTTATTAAAGATGATGACAAAGCCATTGTCAACGACGATACCACTACGAGGTCATGGGACAAGAAAAATTATGGATTGCCGTTTGTTTTTAAATTTGCCATAAAATGCCATATCGTAGCAGAAATTAATCCAATTTCGTATTGTTTATTTGGATTTAGTTCTGTTGGTGGATTGTAATAGACAGAAAAGTTTGCGCTTTTTGTCGTTCGTGACGAATCGAGTAATAATGTCGTTGATCTTAGTGACATGATATCAATGTTCTTAGATTATTTTACGCGATAAGATCATTGAGTACCTTTGGTACTGGGATGATGTTAGCAATCCACTCGATCTAAGATGATCTAATCTATCAATAATCTCGTCAATTTCTGTGCTTTCTTACCAGCTTTTTCGATGATATCAAAAACATAAGTCGGTCAACTATTTCAGCGGTGGATACAAAAGCTTTAACTCCTGATCCAGTTGTTTCTGTTGTTTCTGTTCTTTTTGTTCTTTCCTCTGGTAATCTTATATCTCGTTTGCTTTCATACTTATCAAACAGTTTTTTGAAAGGCCTTGCTTTACTATAACCTCCTGGATTATTTCGATACTGTAATGATGTTTGAAGCATTACTTCAGCAATAATTCCTTCTCTTATAGTATCATATGGTTTTAATAAATTTCTTTCCTCTTTTATTTTTTATTTCTTCATCAGCATTTAAACCAGCTTTAATAAATCCTAATTTTTCTGTTAAATCTTTAAATTTTTCTTCTAGCCAATGTCGAATATTGCCAATATCTTCGATATTATGTTTACCAACAAAATTATTATCTTTTAATCTAATATTTTAACACCTGCATTTTTTCTATAAAATCTTATCTGATTTTCGATAGGCGTTATTTCTACGGTAGCTTCAGTTATTCTTTTTGTTCTTCAGCTAATTTCTTAGTTTGCTCTGACAAATTCTCTATTAACCTCTTTAACTCGGCTGGATTAACCGTCAGTCTTGCTATCGCCTGTTGAAGCATAAGAGGGTTGTTCATTAATCTGTCAAATTCAGCCAGTCGTTCATTAATCTGTCAAATTCAGCCAGTCGTGCATCAGAATCAGCAATATTTCTCACAAGTTCCTCTACAATTTTTTTAGTTTTTTCTTTCAATCTTTCTCCTAGTAAACCTAACAACCCTTTGTCTTTCATTTTTTCTAGTTCTTCCTGAGACAATGTTGATATTTCTGGTTGTTTGCCAAGTAATGCTTCAGTAACCGGCTTAAAAAATTTGGTGGTTGCTTCTTCTGCAACGCCTTCTTGCACTCTTTTCTTAAAAACAGCTCGAGTTTCAACAAATTTCTTTAGTAGTTCAATTCTTTGATGATGTTTATCCATCTGTTATTTTTTATATGCTTTATAAAATTCACCTAGATAAACTCATTAATACAACAACGAAACATTTTAGTTGGATCACGCGCTAGTTTATCAAATAAAAAGAAATTGTATTTGTCTTTGGTTGCTTGATGACACAATTCAATGAATTTTTCTTTTGTTACATCACCGCATTGCTCGTTCACAATATTTCTTACATAAACATTATCTAGTCCAGGAAACAGTATAAAACATCCCGAATTTCGCCGAATAAATCTGTCGATGTTATGAAAACCCTGCGCAAGATAGACTGAATTACATCTTTTGTTGCGCGACGAAGAAAAATAAGATCTGATCTTGTTCATCTCGTTTGTTTAGCGGAATATCATCAAACACAATCATTTTATGTTCTGACGAATGAAGTTCATCCACGGGAATTAAATCTTCTGGTTGTTTTATTAAAACTATATCTTCATCGGCTCCAAGTTAATCACGAAGTTTATCGTTATATTCGTTCAATAATTCATATTTATCCTGCTGCGGATTAATTGTGTAAATAGTCACACGATCGTGGTTAAAGTTATCGTTGAGCAAAGAATTTAATAATAAATTTGTTTCACCTGATCCTGTACAACCAACAATAAGATAATGACAATCTGGAAGTACGTTGTTGTGTTTATGTTTGATTAATCGTTCGGTATCAAAATTTAATATCGTTGGCTGCTTCATAGTTGTTGTTATATAATTTTATGTTATATAAGTTACATAATGTGAGTTATTACACAGAGTTTAGAACAACGCTCACGGGACCTATTTCCGATGGCGAACCAACAATAACTACTGATACGTAATCGTTCGTAAAAAAAAATACGGCGATACAATGACAGGTAATTTATTGATGTCGAATCAACGAGTGTTTGGTTTAGAAGTAGATTATCCACCACCAAAGGTTGATATTACTCAAGCGGTAAGTTACTCACAACTAAAAACGATCGACAATAAGAAACTATCATTGACTGGAGAAACGTTAAACGGTAACTTGGATATGGCAGGACATAAACTACAAACTTGGAAACCGGGTATCCACCAGCAAACTTAAATCAAACACAAGCGGTGAGTTATTTACAGTTGAAGTATGTGGATGATAACAAGCTTGATAAAACTTGTGGAACGGTTACAGGTAATTTTAACATGCCAAGTAAAAAAATTATTGGGTTGGAAACCACGAATCCACCAGCAAATGTTGATAATACACAAGCAGTGAGTAATGCTCAACTAAAATCTGTTGACGATAACAAGCTCGATAAGACCGGCGTCACAATGATAGGTAACCTGATAATATTAATAACTAAAAAATAACTGGATTACCAATAAATTCACCATCAGCTGATCATACTAATGCTATTAGTTATGCTCAGCTAAAAGGAGCACTCGCCCCGTATTTAAGACAATCCGGTGGACCAATGTCAGGCAGCATAAATATGAGAAACAACAAAATAACAATATATGTTGGAGTCAACCCTAATGATCTGACGAATAAAGCGTATGTTGGTAGTCTATCTGGTGGTGTAAAACGAACCAAAAACAATATTGGGTACATTCCAACATTTTTTAAGGCAACTGATAACCGAGTTGGGTTTGAGGTAAGCTCATCAACACATTATCCTGAAAATTATCCTCATGATGCTTCATCTGATAGACAAGAATGAGCTACTAACGGAGAAAACAAAGACTTTTGGATCAAAATCAAATGTCCCGTTGCAGTCCCTATTTTGGCAATTTCATTTGCGAGGTCGATTAAACTCAAGTGTTGGGCGATTTTATGATTGGCGATTGGAATGATCAAACAATGATATCTACTGGCTAATATTGTATAGTACAGCCAATAAATATATTTCAAAAACTCAGTATTTTACAATTCCAACTGAGAATACTGTCAACAAGTACTTTTATTTTCAAATTTATGTTGTCGCTTCTAAAGATCCGTTTCCGGGATTGACAGCATTTCAAATGTACACATTCAATGATCAAATGTAATCTTATATTGTATAATAAATGTCAGAACCACCAATTATAATCGTTGCAACAGAATTTTATGATAATATTTTTATCCTAGACAAATATGTTCGTAAAATAGATGTTAGCGACGAATCACTAGCGAGAAATAGAATCCGAAATATGAAATATATTAACATTAAAGATTTAAGTACTAAAATATCAGAAGGAATAAATAATTTTGTTCGCGTTAGGTATATGCGAGGACCACAACTAAGAGTAGCAAGAAACGACTCTGATATCATAAACAGATACTGTCATCCTGATGATTGTCTAGAAGAACGAAAAAAAAGTTGAAATCCTGCTGAAAAAT
The DNA here is from genome assembly GCA_016617855.1 of Megalonaias nervosa. Lineage (NCBI taxonomy): Eukaryota > Metazoa > Mollusca > Bivalvia > Unionida > Unionidae > Megalonaias > Megalonaias nervosa. Next base: position 6,178 of record JAECUM010046087.1, read on the forward strand.
ATTGCTTGAGCTTAACAAGGAAGATATTGATACAATAATACTATCAAATCTAATGAAAGCACGAGTCTATGGTGGAAGAGCTTATGAAGAAAAACTAATAAACAAAAATCATGATCGTCTCGACAAACTAGCGGAATCAAAAAAAATAAATTTAATAAGAAACAAAAAATTTACAGGATAGGTTTTCAAAGCGAGAAATATTTAAGCATCTCGGTATGTACTACCACGACAAAGAAACCCTAGTTAAAATCGCTATTTTAACAATGAATACAACGTTGATTATTAAGGTGTACTCAAACGCGATTCTACCAATGATACGAATTTGATCTGTTTATTGTTAACAAATCTCTAGAGGTGATCAAAGATTTTAATGATGAAATTGATAATTTAAGTGATGTTGAGCGAGAAACGTTTTTTGAAGAAGTCGAGCAAACAAGATTGGAAGAAAAGGTTGATTCTTACTACGACATAAGTGAAGAATATGATGTTTCATTTTCATCCATCCAACGCTCCAAACAACTGTCAATACGAAATTATTACAATGAAATCAAGAAAATACTCACGAAACCATATGAAAAAGTTAATGTTGAAAGTAGTTTCTGTTATTGATCTTCTCACAACTGAACGAGACAGACTCCGAAAAGTAATGCTAATAAATTTTATAGTCGCATACGCAATTACCAGACATCTTGTCCTCAAAAATTTTACGTTGGATCAAATAAGCTTGGTACTCGGGTTTTTGATGAAACATAAAGAGAATACGGTAATTTGGTAAATAAAACGGATTTGTATGAACATGAAGTAGAAAGCACGTTTGATTCCTACAGTTGGTTAAAGAAAAATGAGATATTAACAGATGAACGATATAAGAATACTACGTCTGATGTTTATATCAAGTATAGAGATTTTATAGTTGATCCCTACAATAATAAGTTCCGTGAGTTTCTTGATTTAGTTGTTGGTACTAGAACTTTTAATATTGCATAAAAATTGAAGACAAATATTGTATAATGAAAAAACAGATCATCGATTTCATTCATGTTTCAGAAGAAATTCCAAAACAAAATGTAGATGCACTAATGCAATATTAAAAATTTTACCATAAAAACCTTTTGGTGTGTAAAACAATGTTACAAGTATTATATTAGAATACTTAGAGTAATATCATATTTACCAATGCTAATGACTGGCTCTGGTATAATCTCAAAAGGAGCATCATTAAGCCCGCTTTTATTAATAATATCCGGTGTTGGTGTAGTACTAATAGTAAATGAAGTTTCTAGCCCAGAGACCCCCCCTTCCCCCTCCAAAACATATTTTTGACCAAATATATTTTGTCTGGGTAAGGGGTCTCCGAGCTAGAAACAACTCATTTACTATCACCACCATAACACCTACACGGAATTTCAAGAATGATTAATCACGGAATTTCCAGAATGATTCATCACGGAATTTCAGAACATTCTGGAACATATATAACTCTGTCAGGTAAAGGATAAAATTATAACACCTACACGGAATTTCCAGAATGATTCATCGCGGAATTTCCAGAATGACTCATCACAGAATTTCAACGCTATAAAAGGAAGCCAGAATTTTTCTTCGTGGCCATTCTGCAAGCCCTTCTTTTATTTTTTAAAGATCTTCGTCACCTATTACTAAAATATCGACAGTAGATATCTGGAATAATTCATTATCGTATTTATACAAATACAATTGAATTTTTCCGCTTACTTTTCGATGACATTCAAATAATTCTTTCATTGCTATCCTGGTGAGAACATACCACCTTTTGCAAAAGCCTTCTTCCGGTTTAGGTCAATATTATTTTTGTGTATTTTTTTTTGACTGATCGGATCATGAAGATCATCGTATTTCAGCATAAGCTCATCTGAACTGTTCAAGATAATCAAAATATTTACTGTTATCTAATTTAATAAGCGAGAGTTTTATTTCATAAAATGTACTAAAACAAATACCTGAAATTTCATCATTAAATTCAATTGATAATTGCTGGCCATTGACCATTAATTTTTTCATTTTGCTACTAACTCTATCGGCTAATGCTAAATTTTTGAACATTATTTATAAAGTTTAGACAAAAGTAATTAATTGCGTAGTGTCCAATAGCTTACGTATTAATTCCGTCTTAGCAATATCTCGTATCATCAAACTTACTTAGTTCACGTTTTATAATTGTATCTGTTTCAAGTTTGTGATGATTAGTTCTGATAACATTTGTTTTAATAAAATTAGTGCAGATATTTAGCGCTGCTTTAAAATCATCAAATTTCATACACTTTTTTACATATCCGCGAGGAATATCTTTTGCTTTTTTTGTCAGTTTATTGTCATCTAATATTACGGCGTACATTTTACTTCTTAATCCAACAAATTCCCTAACTGGCGCAAAGAGAAATTCATCTTTCATCTTGCCGATGACTTTTTGATTTGCATCATCCTGAAATCCACTACTTTTTGGATAATCCAATAAGTCAAATAAATTTTTATTGTTATAAATATCTTGATAAACATCCTCACATTTCATGTTATAAACAAGTGAATCGGTGTCAGTAAATATCAACTCCGAATCTGGCCACTGCTTTTTGGTAGTAGTATAGTGAAAGTCGTACATTAGCCATTTTGATATACCAAGAACAGCTGCACCAACATAAATTGGTTTATTTAAAATTAAATTTGTTTTTCGTCGCTGTATTGCAACAAAATTTTCATTAAATATTTTCATACTGACAAAACCGTCATCGTTGACCAATTTGTTTCTGCGATTTACATCATTTGCAATTTCAATATTGACTCGCTTTCTGATATTTTCCATCGTCTAACCGAACAAGGAATTGTTCATCAACTTGAAAAAGTTGTTCTCAAAGTCGGTCTTAGCAATAGCACGACGTTTGGTATTTAAATCAATATAATCTGCCATCCACCGTGATTGATAAAATTTTAACACACGATGAACTTTTCTCAGAATTAGTCCAGCATCTACTGCTTGTTTTAAATTTTTGTAATATACCACGCTGTTTCTTTTATTTAACAAACTTGGAACAAGCTTATTAATAAGCGAATTTTCCTCTGTTGCCATTGCCTGTTGTTCAGGCGATAATAAACATTAATTGATCATCATTGACTCCGCACAAAACGGATAGTCGTTATGTAGATCATGTAAGGAACTATGATAATCGAGATCAACTTCAACAAAATAACTGACATTTTCTGGTAAATCTTTTTTATGTTTCTTTAAGAAATTTATCTGGAGTTATCCAATGAAATCCACTACACAGCATTTGCTCTGACATAGCAGGATCGTACAAATTATTAGGATCCAGATAAATAATATAATTTGACGGTAAATTTTTATCGTAATTTTTAAAGTATTTATTATTAGCTTCAACATATATTTTTGTGAAAACGCTAATTCCTCCGCGAATTCCCTTTTCAATAAAATTAAACATATCAACATCAGTTAAGAGATCAAATTCTATCCTGCTTGTTTTTAGCAGAGCATCCCATGACAATCCTGGCGCAGAATAATACCAACAGGGATCTAATCTATAATTTTCAAGACTAACTTTACGAAAGCGCTCGAAAACATCTGCTTGTAATAATACATCTGTTTTCAAATATCTATCGTGATAATCACCAAGATATTGGCCGGTTAGATGACAGTGATCGCGCACTTTATCGCCTGAACTTTGCTCAGGCAGAGGTTTCTCGCAGATACGACAATTAACTGCCTCATCAAAATCAAGTTGTTGTTTGGATGTTATTTTTATTGGAGCTGCTTTAGATAATCTGTTGAAAATTTTATTAACATCGTCTATTAAATTTTTTAGTAACCACTCGGCAGGATTTTTACCTCTGTACAATTTTATTGGACTTGAAAAATTATCGTTAGCACGACAAACTACTTTATAAGCTGCTCCACAGGGAACATATTGTATTTTTCTGGTGCTTGACTTCTTTAGATCATTTTCTGCGCCTGCCACAGGAACAAGTAGACACTCGAAATCAGCATAAATAACAAACGGAATATTTAATTTATGACTATAAGTTTTAAAGTTTAATACTTTTTCTTTTTCTCCTGGCATTGTTATTATTTGAATATTAACACAGTATTTAAGATGCTCTTGCAATTTTTCATCTTTAGATAAACCTTGTAAGCAACAGTAGCAGAAATATTTCTTATTTTTATTTTTATTATATTGTCTGCCAACCAGGCTGTGATAGTTTGTTTTTTTTTTGATCCAGAACGTAATGATTCCTATAAAACAGCAAGAATCGGATTTTTAATTGCATCATTTGGTGACATTTTTATTGATCTGTGCTTCGTGTTATTATATTTATCAACAATCTGCTGTAGATCGTCAATATACTTATTTGTATTTTTAGCTGTCAAATGTTTATGTATCAGCTCGTTTAGTGTGCGATTAAATCTTTCGACGACAACGCTTTTTTCTTCGTTTCCCGTAACATATGTTTTTTATGTTATTTTTTCCAAAAATTGCTCAAATTTTTTATTAAAAAACTCCTCTCCATGATCGGTCCGGATTCTGCTTGGTTTTCTTTCTGTACTTGTTATTATTTGTTTTAGTGCGTCAGTTATCGATATTCCTGTTTTATCCGAAACAGGTACACTAAACGCGTATTTACTAAAAACATCTACAACGTTAAAAGAATATTTCTTATTATTGTTAAACTTAGCAAGATTTGAGATATCTGCTAAATCTATTGCCCATATATCATCAACGGCATTTGCGACAACCTTACGTCGTGGAAACGTTTTTCTTTTTTTAGGTTTATGTAATTCAGCTGCAAGATCATCATACAATTCTTTTCGAAGCCCTAACTTATATTTTGTTCCTATCATTCCCTGCACTAACTTTCTATCAAATCGTTCTCTCATATTTACAGGTTTCATATCATATAGTTCATCTAACATTACCTTATCACAGTGTGATTTTGAGCTCTCTGCACGAACGTTATCAGTACGTTCTATATCACGATAACAGATATTGTGACGCATTGTTATTGCATCAACTTGATTATAAGGCTCTTGTCCTGGTAGTGGATTATCGTTTTCATCTAACTGCTTGTCTAGTGGATTGCACGGCCCGATATATTTGTGGCCAGGCAATGTCCACCCTCCTTTTGGTCTCGGTAATTTTCCAATAAACCTGATGATGTCAATACTGCTGCCAATTACCTCACGGCGATTGCATGATTGACAGTATTTAATAATTTTATCTTCTTCGATACAAAGATCTTTATCACAATGACAATTACATTTCATTTTATTTTATTTTATTCTGTCGCATAAAAATATTAAAAGTTTGACAAAATGTTTCGTTTTTTGGTAGGTTTTGGTCAATTTTTTGTGTTTTCTAACCAATTTTACCTTCGTCAATTAATCATCTACTAAAATAACTCCAGATCCAGATGTAGATTTCAGAAACATACTTTTTTTTCTACCACAAACGGTACAAATGCTTTTTAACATCGTTCTATTATTTTTTGTTTTTTCCGTTACCTCATCCTTATTCTCTGTCTTAGTTTTACATTTGTAAAATTATGTTGACATTTTTATGTTTGTAAGTTTAGATAAAATTAATTGCAATCTCATCATTTGCGTGAGAAGGTTGCTTGTCAAATTGCAAAATAAACGTCAAAAAATCAGAATCTCCAGAGTTTTCACTCCGGGACTTCTGCCGGATAAACATAATGCAATAACAACAACAGGCCGATGTTCCAACCGGCTGTAGTTTATTAGACGAGTAATGTACATTTTTAAATTTTTTAAATTTAGATATTTTTTATAAGATCACTGAGAGGAAGTCCGAACGAATCAAAACGATTATTATCGTAGACAGCAATCCAGTGAGTGCCGGATCCATCATTAAAGTTTTTTATATTTACAATACACAAACCACCTGCTGGTACATTATCTAATTCGTCTTTAGAATACACTCCACGAAATCCGACGTCATTCAATTTTTCAATTATATCAAAATTACTCAACGGCGTCTGGTGCCTGGTAGAGTCATTCCATGTCCTATCCCTAACAGATTTGGAATTAGACTGCTAACCCCGCTAAAAGTGGAGCGAAAGGAATAATTCCTCCTTGGTTTGGTTTTTTTTTTTTTTTTTTGGCCCTCGAGGACGCTTCGTCATCGTTTTCTTTTTTTTTAGATTTTATCGCTTGTGCTTTCTTTTTAGCTGGCATTATATTATTTATTGTTACATAAAACTAACGATAAATTTGTTTGATTCCATCGCCTGATACAGTTTTTTAGTTGCTCCAGATACCGCCCCTGACGCTGCTGCTAGCCCAAGTGTTCCTAGTACAGGTAGTATTTTTGGTTTTGCGCTAGCTATTACAGAAAATCTGGTCCAAAAAATCCGCCGTGTTTTGCCATCGCTGTTATTTGTGCAACAGATAGTTTGAGAACAAAGGGTTTTCCCCGATCGAGTTTATTGATTTGCTGTTGCGTCAACATTATTTCCACTGCGGCGACTTTGTCGGTCTCTGGGTATATCATTAGAGAGATAGAATTACGTTTGGCAACAACTGCTGATAATTTTTGAATTTGGCCAGGCGTTAGGTATATTTCTTTGGTTATGTATTCCGTTTTTATTATTTATACATGTTTGTCATACAATACTTAAACTTGGACAGCCATCCTTCCCTTGGTTGCATCAATTGTCAAGAATCTATCACTGACAACTAGCGCAAATACGTTATATTGTTCAGCTGGCAGTATGCAAACCGTCCAAGTGACCTCAATATCAACAGCGGATCCAATAACTCGTTCGGAATGTTTTGATATGTCAAAATAAAAGATAGGATACAATGATCGGAATTCCTCTACTGATATCTGAGACCCACTGTCTGCGTCCTAATATTTTTGCATAGCCTCCATAAGATACGTGTACGGTCGAAATATATTTCTTATTTCATCGTCAGCAATATTGTCTAGAATTTACTCTAACAAAGATTCGTCTGGGTTATCAAATACGGTGTCGTTCATTTCTTGATCGTTACGACGTGCCTGTCGTTGAAATACAACGAACAACTGTCGAGGTAATTGTTCCCTTGACGTAGTTGTAACACGCCAGGTGTAATCAGTTGCGTTAGGAATTGCTGTTTGATAAATTCTGTTTTGCTGGAAGTATATTTTTTTTGTGTAAGCGGTCAATAATGATTCGAGTTCCATTGTTTTAGCTACAGACGGGGCAACTCGTGGCATCCACAGTGCTAATCTTGTAATAGCAAACTGTCTTTCACCTAATCCAGCGGCGTGCATTATACAATCGTTTTGATCAGCTCAATCTAAAATAAGTGTATGTTTTATCCCGAGAAAGCCTTTGTTATACTCGCGGAAAAATCCAAATATTGTATTTAATGGAAGCATCATTGTTATTTGGCGAGATTCTGCGGTAAATGCTTTTCGTTCGGCATATCCCTCGTTATATTGCTGTCGTTGTAATCTTGTGCCAGCTAATCTTATTGCGTTTCCAATATCACCAGCTGCATTACCAGCTGGATTAGCGATTAGATGATTGTTATCTGGAGCAGAATTACCATCATCAGTGCGAAATTCGCTTGAAACAGCTGTCCTAAATGAGGTATCCTTTAACCACATCATATTTGTGGCCACTGATCTCGAATAATCACCGCTGAACGAGACGATATTGAGTATTGTACTCGCTATAGGCAAGTGCATTGAAATATCTTCCACAGTTTGATTGGCCAGTTGGTACCGTGCACTTTTAAACAAGCTGTAACCGTTATTGACAAGTGAACTTTCGTCGCCAGCTACAATAATACCGTCTATCATAGTTAGTAATTGACCACGCACTTCTAACACCGCTTTGTGCGGCAATAAAAACATCCTCATCTCTTGTGTTAAAAGTTCTGACGCCAGCTTTATTTGGTTCGTTTGAGTTTTCGTCGAGATACTCGACATTCTCGAATTCTGCCACTGCGTCGTCGGTATCGTGTTCTTCGGCAAGAACGAGATAATTTTTAACTGACATTGTTTATTCTATAATCCACACAAAATTGCAACGACTTTGTCGTCGGGCACAAAATTACAGCAACTAAAAAGCAGCAGGCGTTATTTGTCTTGTTTTCTTTATAAGTTTGCGTATTATCTCTTCACCACGTGGTGACAGTAATATTTTTGTTGTAGCTATCACAGCTCGTTCTGTTTCTTTTGTTGGTGCAATATCTGATATTGCTCGTTTTATTTCCGCGTTTGAAGGTGGGCTGCCTTTAATTTTATCAGCGATCTGTTGTCCTACTGCAGTGCCAGCAGTGCTAACAATAGCTTTACCTGCGTCAAGTGCAATGGTGCTACTTTATACGCAATCCCTGGGATGTTTTCAGCTATTTTTGTAAATATATTTCCAAAAAATCCACCTACAATTTTTCTTCTATAAACTTTTTTTGGTCTCATCTTTGTTATTAAATTAGGTTTACAAAATTTACGCTTACAATCACGAAGTGATCGCGCGTAAGTATAAATAATACGTGACAATTTCATTAAAATCTATTTGTCGTCCTGATTGATCTGTTAGTTGTATTGTTATCCTGGTTATTTGATTTTCAGGAGTAATCTGATAGTATATTATTTGTCGCGGAGTAATTTGCATCAGTGAACCAGGCGGGACATCTGGTGAAAAACTATAGATTGTTTGACTTGACTTCCTAATGCAGCAGCGACCCTGATGCAATAGAGCAATTGATTAATATTGTGTTCACTTGTATTACATTAACTGGCAGATCTCCGTCATATGATACACTTTGTTCTGCAACACTGCCGTATTGTTGGTTTTTAAAACCTAATAATGATGCGATACTAGTCGCTGGTGAAAAATCGATTATCAAATTATTTTTTAATGTGATTCTGGCTCGTATCGTATTATAGTTTGGAGTCAACTCAAAATTGTTTGCGGCAGTGTATTTTGTTATCAGCTCTCTTATCGTTTTGTTGAGATCAGTTACGTTATACGCCCCCGTGGTATTTTAACTGATACCCAAGCCACCAGAATTAAATGTAAAGTCATCATTGACGCTTAATTTTACATTTGCCATAGAATGCCGTACTGCAGGAGAAGTCAATCCGATTTCGTATTGTTTATTCAGATCTAGTATTATTGGCGGTTTATAGTAGACAGAAAAGTTTGCGCTGTCACTAGTTGTTTGAGACGAGTCGAGTAATAATGTTGTTGACATTATATCAAAGTTGTTAGATAAGATCGCTATGTAAAATTTGGTACTCGTCTGATGTCAGTAATCTGCTCGATCTAAGATTATCTAATACATCTACAATTTCGTTGTCGATTTCAGTGCTTTCATTTCCAGCTTCTTTTGATGTTATTAATAATATAAGTCTGTCAACCAGTTCGGCGTTTGATGTAAAAATTTATATACCTATTCCAGTGGTTTTCTCTGGTAATCTTTTATCTCGTTCGCTTTCGTACTTATTAAGTAGTCTTTTAAAAGTCCAACCTTTACCATAACCTTCTGGTTTACTTCGATACTGATGCGCTATTCTAAGTATTATTGTAGCGATAATTCCTTGTCTTATAACATCATACCCTCTTTAAAAAAAATCTTCATTTTCTGTTAGATTTTTTATTTTTTCATCAGCATCTAACCTAATTCTCATAATTTCTCTTAATTCTTTTGTTAAACCTTTATATTATTCTTCTGGCCAATCTCGAATTTTGTCAATGTCTCCAATATTATGTCTACCACCAATAAAGTTATTATATTCTTCGTATGGTATTTTATAACGTGCATTTTTTCTATAAAATCTTATCAGCTTTTTGAAAGGCATTCTTTCTACAGTAGCTTCAGTTAGCATTTTTTGTTTCTCAGTTAATCCCTTAGTTTTCTCTGACAAATGTTCTGTTAACCTTCTTAACTCGGCTCGATTAGCCGCCAATCTTGCAATAGCATGTTGTAGCGCAAGAAGGTTGTTTATTAATCTGTCAAATTCAGCCTGTCGTGCAGCAGGATCAGCAATATTTCTCACAAGTTCCTCTACAATTTATTTAGTTTCTTCTTTCGATCTCTCTCCTAGTAAACCTAACAAACCTTTTTTCTTGTACTTTTTTTTTAGTTCTTCTGGAGATAATGCTGATATTTCTGGTTGCTTACCGAGTACTGCTTCCGTAACCGGCTTAAAAAGTTTAGCAGTTTCTTCTTCCGCTTGAACTTGTCCTCGACGAGCTTCTTCCACGTTTTTCTTAAAGGCAGCTCGAGTTGTAATAAACTTCTTTAGTAATTCAATTTTTTGTTGATGTTTGTCCATTATTTATTTTTTATACGCTCTATAAAATTCATCTATAGAAATGTGTCGATACAACAAGGAAACATTTTAGCTGGACCACATGCTAGTTTATCGAACAAAAAGAAATTGTATTTGTCTTTGGTTGCTTGATGATATAATTCAATAAATTTATCTTTTGTTACATCACCGCAATGCTCGTTTGCAATATTTCTCACATCAATATTATCTAGTCCAGGAAATAATATAAAATATCCCGTACTTCGCCTAATAAATCTATCAACGTTGTAAAATCCTTGCTCGAGATAAATCGAATTGCATTTTTTGTTACGCGATAATGAAAAATAAGATTTAATCTTATTCATTTCCTCGTTGTTTAGCGGGATATCGTCAAATACAATTATTTTATGCTCGAACGAATCAAGTTCGTCAACTGGAATTAATTGCTCTGGTTGTTCTATGAAAAATATATCATTGCCAGCGTCAAGCTCATCACGAAGTTTATCATTGTACTTGCTTAATAATTTGTATTTATTCTGTTGTAGGTTAATTGTGTAAATATATACGTTATCATAGTTAAAGTTATCGTTGAGTAAGAGATTTAATAATAAATTTGTTTTACCAGAGCCTGTATGACCAGCAATAACATAATGACAATCTGGAAGTTGGTTATTATGTTTATGACCGCTCCGGTGGCCTATTGGTTAGAGCGTCCGCCTCAGATGCGGGAGGTCGTGGGTTCGATCCCCGGCCGAGTCATACCAAAGACTTACAAAAATGGTACTAACAGCTGCCTCGCTTGGCGCTCAGCATTAAGAGGTTAGTGTTAGGACTGGTTGGCCTGGTGTCAGGATAATGTGACTGGGTGGGACATCATGCTACATGTCTGCGGCATGATGTCCCAGTGCTATACATCACTATAAACTCCCATACTACAGACATCGTAGCGATATGACTGAAAAATTGTTAAAGCTATGTTAAAAATCCAAATCACATCACATCACATTATGTTTATGTTTGATTAATTGTTCGGTGTCAAAATTTAATATCGTTGACTTCGCCATTGTTGTTATATAATTTAAATAATATGACCTAATATGAACAGCACTTACGAGACCTGTTTCCGCTGACGAACCAACAATAACTACTGATAAGTCATCATTAGTCAAAACAAAAACAAACAAAAAAAAAAAACGGCAACACAATGACAGGAAACCTATTTATGTCAAATCAACGAGTTCTAGGTTTAGAAACAAATTATCCGGCAATAAATGTTGTTGATACACAAGCTGTTAGTTATGCACAACTAAAAATGAACGATCGACAATAACAAACTATCACTGACAGGAGGAACTTTAAGCGGTAACTTGGATATGTCAGGAAAAAAAATAAATTTGGAAACCGCGTTTCCGCCAGGAAACCTAAATCAAACACAAGCGGTAAGTTATTTACAGTTGAAGTATGTGGATGATAACAAGCTTGATAAAACTGGTGGAACGGTTACAGGCAATATTAATATGTCGAGTAAAACAATTATTGGGTTGGAAACCGTATATCCACCAGCAAATGTTGATAATACACAAGCGGTGAGTTATGCTCAACTAAAATCTGTTGACGATAACAAGCTTAATAAGGCTGGTGACAATGACAGGTAACCTGATAATGAGCAATAACTCAAAAATAACTGGATTACCGACAACCTCACCACCAGCTAATGATACTGATGTTATTAGTCATGCTCAGTTATAAGAAGAACTCACCCCGTATTTTAAACGATCTGGTGGACCAATGTCAGGTAACATAAATATGAGAAACAATAAAATAACAGCGGCATATGTTCCAGTTAACCCTAATGATCTGACAAATAAGGCGTGCGTTGATAATCTTTCTAGTGGTATAAAACGAACCAAAAACAATGTTGGATATATTCCAACACTTTTTAAGGCAACTGATAACCGAGTTGGGTTTGAGGTAAGCGCATCATCATATTATACTGAAAATTATCCTCATCACGCTTTTTCTGATAGACAAGAATGGACTACTAACGGAGAAGTTGTAAACTTTTGGATTAATATTAAATGTCCCATTGCAGTCGCTATTTGGCAATTTCATTTGCGAGGTCGATTAAACTCCAGTGTTGGTCGAATTTATTATTGGCGATTGGAAGGATCAAACGATGATATCAACTGGATAGCATTGTATAGCACAAAGAACAGCACAATATTTTAGAAAATCCAACTGCAAATACCGTTAACAAGTACTTATATTTTCGAGTTTATGTTGTCGCTGCTGAACATCCGTTTCCAGGATTAACAGTATTTCAGATATACACACTCGATGATTAAATTTAATCTAACGTTGTAAAATAATGTCTGAACCAGCAATTATAACCGTTGCAAGAGAATTTTATGATAATATTTTTAGCCCCCAAAATGATGTTGGAAACGAATCACTAGCGGCACGTGTGATAAATACTACGAAATATTTTACAATTATAATGATAAATTCTCCATTGTTAGATGAAGAAAATTTTTTTATTCTTGTTATGCATATGCGAGGACCACAATTAATTAAAGCAATAGAAAACTTTGATATTATAAGCAGATACTGTTATCCTGATAATTGTCTAGAAGAACAAAAACAAATTGAAATCCTGTTTAAAAAGTTTTTGCTTGAACTTGATTTTAAAAATATAGATTTGATAATACTATCAGGTCTATTAAAACGAATAGCAAAGAGGAAAAAGGAATAAACGATAACGATGATCGTCTCAACAAACTAGCCGAATCTAGGATAATAAGAATAAAAAGGAACAAGGAGTTTTACAATAGTTTTCCAAAACGAGAAATTTTAAAGTATCTCGGTATGTACTACCAAGACAAGGAAACCCTAGTTAAAGTCGTTACCATGACAGTGGATACGGAGTTAATTATAAAAGCATACTCGAACGCACTAATACCAGTGATGCGTAAAGAAGACCCAGAATTTGATCCGATTATTGTTGACAAATCTCTAAAGATAATCAAAATTTTTGACCATGAAATTAGTTATCTTGATGATTATGAGCGAGAAAAGTGTTTTTGAAGAAGCCAATCAAACAATATTTGAAGCAAAGTTTAATTCTTATTACGACATAAGTGATGAAGGCGATGTTTCACTTCCATCGCTCCAATGCTCTATACAATTGTCATTACTAAAGGTTTTAGAGTCGATGGAGAATAACTATTTTTGGAAAACTTTATTCCGCCGTGTTTGATGTTTGCAATTGTTTTCAAGGTAGGTACACAAATATTAAAAGTTAAAGATTCCAATAGCTGAAAAATGCCATACCCCTCTCCCGCCTTACGCTTCAAATGGTCGATTTCTGATTGTGAACTGGCACATTGTACACCATTGCAGAATACATTAAATAAAAAGACTTTGACTTGAAATTTTTGTACTTATCATAATAGGGTTTAAGCGCTCTTATTAGCATGTTTTACCTGGACGAAAGGTCAAGTTCTGTAGGAATAGGGCCCCACTATAGCAGAACGTTTGTTGGGATAAAATGTATAGAACAATTATGGCAATGTATCACAAATGTTCATGGTAAACCTTTTTTGTTGAAAGACTGTCATATCATGTACAGTCCTAGAATTGAAATGACCCTACGGAGGCATTGGACATTGGAGTAGGTTTTGGGGCAAAACTACTTAAATTCGGCAAGACCACACCATATCGACTGGAGAATATTATATTTAGCCGAGCGAATACTGATTTTAAATAAGTAGGAAATTTTATATATTTTATTTAATAAAGAACACACGTCAACCAGTCGAGGCAAGAAGATCAACTGTCAAAGCCAAGACAGCTTTAAGTGCCCATAAGATTCCACGTCAAAGTTTTGTATTTTGTACATGGGTTAATTTCTAAAGGCAAAACACATCCAACATTTGGACAAGGAGATTAAATGATATTGAAAGTAGCCTATATAAGCAGGCCCTGCCCTAGAATATGCGGGGCCCAAGGCAGCAAGCGATGAGCGCGGGGCCCCAAGCAAAAATTTGTATTGCGAAGAAGCGCGGGGCCCAAGACGGTTGCTTCGTTCGCCTTGCCCTAGGGCCGGGTCTGTATATAAGTGCATATGTTATCGTGAATCAGTTTGTTTTAAGTATATACCGGATGCAGTGGGAATCTAGTTTAATATGATCACCACAGCTTTAAATGTGAAACTTCGGTCTCAGAGTGAATGCCCGGTTTTGAAAAACAAACGCGTATCGAATATGTGAGAAGAAATTACGATTAGTCGGTTGATCTTCAAACTTTGTCGAGAGAAAAGCAAATTCAGGTACTCAAAAATCTCCATATGAATGTATTTGCAGGAAGATTCGTTTGTCAGAACAGTGACAAGTCAAATTATATAATTGTGGCTATTTTTAAGCAGTTTTGTATGTGCACAATCATGATGTAAACAGGCGAAGAAAGTATCTGATTTTAAAAATATGATAAGCTACAAGACAGAGAGAGAATTTTTTTATGATAATAAGAAATGAAAAGGTCCCGGTATTGGGCAGCTTTTATCGCAAAGACTGAGGATGTGAAAATTTATGAAACTGTGGAGCGTTACCTAAGTTACAGTAGCTTATGTTTCACTGTAATTTTAAACCAAAAATATTAAGTATACATGAATATCCATAAGAAGTCGAACTTCATCGACTCAACAATAAACCAAGACATAGCTCTTAAACTGGCCTACTCATCAGCAGATTCTGACTTTTAAACAAATTTATAAATTTTCCTAAGCCTGTCTTGGCTCAAGTTGGACTTTTACGTCCGATTGCATGTCCCTCCACACCCTAGATTAAGGTCAGTTTCAAATGGTATCGGTACTATAAGGGTCATTTTCGGCCCATACTCGGATCCAGATGACACTTACATAGACAAAATCCTCTATTCCTTAAATACAAATTTGATGTTTGTCAAGGACAGCTTTTAACAACGGAAATCAACAATATTTGGTATTTATCCCTTAAGTTCCCGTATATTCAGTGATTAATATAATAAGGAAACGGCTCGAGATTTCGTGTTTGTATAAATCGTGCCATATTATTGCATTTATTTCCCGGAGTTTTGAATCTTTATGACATGGAAGTTATGGATGGTACATTATAAATATACAAACATACACCACAGCATTTTACCATTATGGAGTTTATATTCCTGAACCCTTGTACTTCAAATTAACTAGGTAATATGGCATTGAATTTCAAGCTGACATGGTAACATTTGTCTTCTCTGTACGCATGTAAACATATAACTATGCCTTGAAAAGATATACACCACTTTTATATTAATGTTAGAATGAGCAATTAAACAGGAAAATCGGCAAACATTCTTATGAGAAAAATGTTCATATTGTTTCAAATGTGCATCAGTATGGAGTTCATAAATAAGAAGAATTTATATTCATTCTCCGTGTGTGAGTAGCAGGAAGATATGAGGGTTCTGGCTCACCTATGCTTTTTACATAGGGGATCTGGCTCACGTGTCCCTGGAAGGGTCGATTTTGGCTCACTTATTGTTGATCGATTGCCGGTTCTGGCGCAGTTCTCACGGGGTTAACGGTCACTGTGGATTTTCCTATTAGAGGTGTGATTGTAGTATAGTAAAGATGTCTCTTCCGTTTTATCCATGGCACGTAGACAAGTTGGGTTTGAGCGATTAGAGCCATGAACCCAAATTTGAATTAAATGAGGAGGAGCCCAAGGCGTGGTTGAAGCGTGCGAAGGAGTTGATAGCTTATGCGAATAAGGATCTGAATTATGTGCCAGAGATGATTTATTTTGAAGAAAGTAAAGATGTGGAGGACGAGGAGTTGGTGAAGCGTAGTCATCGACATCAACGTCTAGTGCAGAGTTACAATCAGCGGTATTACGTCTGAAACAAGCTGAAGCGTTTCCATTTGACAGAGCCTCAGCAAAACGAGTTTGATTACTATTACTGGTTGAATAAAGTGACTCGAGTACAGCTGATGGATCGTGCAAAATTTATCAAATATGAGTATGTGTTTAAGCGTATTTTTGAAAAGATGGGTCTGGTCGAACATGCGGCAAAATGTAAAGCTGTGTCCGGAAAGAGCTTGGTGGAACAGTATGATAAGATTATTTCGGAGGCATTGTCAAGCTAGTCGTAGAAGCTGTGGGAATCTACGAGTTGAATTGTTCAGGATAGCCAAACCACTTAACGAGCGATTTTTTTTTTTACCTGTGGTGGAAATGACTTTTTCAACTCGGAACACGTCTAGGTCTGTCTTTTGTAAATCTTGTTCGTAAAAAGAACCTTGGATAAGTTCTCCTGAAGAATCTTTGAGGGTATACGTAATGGGAATGCTTTTATGGATTACATCGACGACGAAGACTTCCTCGGTCCAATTAGGAGTGTATCCTTTTTCGAACGTGGAATTTTATCGACTGATTCTGACTCGATGCTCCTGTTTTGAATTTGGATCTAAAAAATAAGACCTCTGAGACTTATTGCTTTTGATCATGAAAACCATCTGGGATTATCGAGGAGGCTTCTGCTGGGGTTATTCGAATGCTTCGATGGAAGGTATGATTGTAGCGGTCGACGAGTTCTGGAAGGAAATCTAAGTATAGATTAGTATTATGGCTGTTGAATCTTTTCCACATGTGATATTTGAGAGAACGGTTAAAGCGTTCGACGACCGAGGCTCTGAGATAATTATGAATGCTGTACAAGGTGATGTTATTTTGCTGAAGCCAGTCAGAGACTGTTTTGTAATAAAATTCGTTACCATGATCCGCCCAGAGTTTATGTGGTTTTCGTGTGCCTGTGATTTGATTCAGCGCCTTAAGGATAGAAGCTCCTTTTTTGTTTTTGATAGGAATTACCCAAGCATATTTACTAAAGACATCCATGACCGTCATGAGATAATGGAAATGATCGTTGTGCGCGCTGTGATCTCTCATGTCGACAAGATCTGCCGACCATATGTCGTCCACGTCTACGGCGATGACTGCATCGTGGAAATTTTTTGCGTACAGATTTATGCAGTTTGTCTGCGAAATCATCAACTACAGCATTAATACCAATGCCAACTTATGTTTAGCTCCTATGACACCTCGGATGAGTGTTCGGTCGACACGTTCTCTGAAATTTTTAGGCTTGAGTTCTTTCGTCGGGATGATCTCTGCAACAAATATCGTGAAGCATCGCGATGGCATCGACGTCATTGTTGGGTTCCTGACCTGGCAGGGGTTGATCGTACTCATCCAGTTGTTGATCTAAGAGATTCCACGGCCCTGTGCACTTATGTCCTGGCAGTGGCCATCTACCTCTGGGTCTAGGAAGTTTTCCGATGAGTGCATGAACATTCATGGCTCCTCCGAGAATTTGTCGATGTCCACATTCTTTACAGTCTCCCACACAGATTTCTTTCAACTTGAAGGTCCTCGCAGCTCGTATCGAGCTCACAATATCTGCAATGATACATGTTTTATACCAAAGACTCTACATTTTTAGTAGCTTTGACAAAATGTGATTTTTTTGATCCACACACTGCACGCCTGGATTGGATCATACGTCATCGATTTTGGGTGACCATCTCGAGGGGGTTTACACTCTCCGTTTTAGGTTTACACTTGAGACACCACGAGTTCATGCTTGCTATATACATTATATTTAAAACTTATAAGTGTCTCAACGGGAGATTTTCCTCGTCGTATGCTCTGTACGTAATCCACGCAGTACTATCCATAGGTGGTATCGGCGACGTTTTGAAGTTGCAGAGTTATAGAGAGTTCCTTTATGTGCCGAGCGAAGATATCGCTTGGTTTCATGGGGAAGAGGTAAAACCAAACGAATCGAAATACTCTACGTCGTCCGGATGAGGATCGTTGACGATGGCGACCCTGTGAGTACCCTGTCCATTGTAATAATTATTGAAGATTAACTATGCAGCTCTCGTCGACGTGGATTTGTTCAGGAATTTGATCCTTGGATAAGACCCATCGGAAGGTTTGAGCGACTAAGATATGCTCGAGATCTAAGTTGCTTGAAACCTTTTTTTTCTCATGTTGGATATTCCCTTGCCACGCGTGGTTCCTGGCAGTTGGAGTCCTCAACCGATGCCAAGCAATCCAGGTAGTAAGGTTTCAGCGATTCCTGCAAGAAGAGGACAGATAAATCCTCCTTGCTTGGACAGCTGCGACACTGATAAGTTTATGACGACACCTTTCCGAGCTGCTTTATGTTTATCGACAACGTTGACTTGATGCTGCTTCAACAGGAGTCTGTCAGGCCAGACGAGTGGTGAGACTTTGAGTCGGACAGAGATATGCCTTTTACGAGAGACCGCCACAGCAATACTTTTTTTCTGCTGTGGAGACAGCGTGACGTCTACTGGAATGTAAGACATGATGACGTTATATGCAATGCTATTATTATTATTATTATTTTGTTTTCGTCATTTTGGTTTGACATTTCCATAGCCAATTGATGCGGTTACGCTGGCTCGTTTCGAAACTCTGTTGCCATGCATGCCATTTCCCATGGTGGCCTTTTGAGTAGCTCCTGTGATGGCTCCCGCAGCTGCAGCCATTCCTAACGGGGCCAGGACGTTCGCGAACAATTTTGGAAGCATGGTTTTGACGAATGGAATGATGGCAGTGGCGATGGAGCCTCCATCACGTCGTCGCTTAGGTGTCTCTTTCTGTGCATGATGTGGACAAATTCGTTGTTTGACAAACAAAGTTGTCTATACAAGGGCATTAATTTTTCCATTGAGAACATCCAAGGTGATGAATCGGTCCGAGGTCACCATTGGCGTAGCAGAGGTAATCTGCGAATGGAGCTACTGTCCATCGGATTTCGATGTCAGCTGAAGAGTCTTTGTGACGTTCTGTGTGTTTGGAAACATCGAAATGGAAGATGGGAAATAGCTAAGCGTAATCGTCCATGAGACTTGAGTGCATGTGACCACATCTTGATACTTCTGCATGGCTTCCATCAGCATCATGTACGCGCGAGAAAAATTTCGGGTAGCATCATCAAAGTTGCATTCGAATTCTCGTTCTGTGTATTGTCTGGAGTTGATGCGGACGTGAATGCGAGAGAGACTGAGTTGTTTGAAGATGTGTTTGTTTTAAGATTGCGTTTGAACAGCATTATGCTGCTCCGCCAGTTGAAAGGCGACGAAGACACGTCTGGGAAGTTAGCTACCTGGGTTGGTGGAGACGTTTGAGCCACAGTGAATTGTTGCATGTAGATGCGGCGTTGTTCGAAGTAGAGTTTTTTAGTGAATCGATCTAACGTTGTTTCCAGTTCAAGCATGTGTGCGGTGGAGGGTGTGATTTTGGGCATCCACAGCGACAACCACGTCAAGTTAAATTGACCATCTGCTGCTGATGGTGCTCTGTGCATGTATTGAGTGGGGGAATCTCTTTCCAACACCAGCGTGTGTTTGACTCCTAGGAAGATGGTGCGGATATCCCTCCATACACCAAAGATGCTGCTGAGAGGAAGAAATATGCAGATTTCGCGTCCACTATCAGTCAGAGCGCGTCGAGCGGCGAATCCTACGTTGTAGTCAGTAGTATGCAGCTGTGTTAACAGGGAGAGAAGAACGCTTGACACAGTAGCTGATGTTGGATTGTTAGCTAAAGTTTATCTCTCTGCAGCGTTTTGATCAGGTCTGTAGACGATAGCGTTAGCGGCTTCTGTGTCTGTCGACGCTGGTAGAACGGCTGAAACCACACCTGTACGAAATTCGTTGCCAACAGTTCCTCCTGTGTTGTTATCTCTGAACCACCACATGTTGGTGGCACACGATCTCACGTAGTCATCCCTGTACATGAAGATGTTTTGGATGGTGCTAGACTGAGGTAAGTATCGATTGATTTCTTCGACGGTTTGATTGTTCAGTTGATATTATGCCGACTTGAATAACGACCATACATTAGTTTGGAGCGTAATCTGTGCATTGGCTGGATGGTTTGCACCTGCTGTAGTCTGTATTTCTCAGCGGACCTCCAGAAAGGTCTTACGGAGAAGCAGATACACATCCAAGGGAGCATCGTCGTTGAGACCGAGGTAATCGGGACTGAATCTCGAATACATGATGCTATATGTATGAGACAAAATCGTGATGAAAAATTTCCATGATCGTTTTAAGCCATATCCGGACATGATCGCACCAAGAGAGGCAGTAGGTGGGCTGACACTTCTTGCAGGTCCTGTAGGACTTGTTCGGATCGCTCGCTGTGGACCTTTTTTGAAGATCCTTCTTCACCTAGTGAGGCACTGGCATCTCTGTTATGGGAGATGGTGATGCCACAGTCTTAAGCATGATTTTATGACTATTTTGTGTCCAACAGCTGTTCCAGCAGCAGACGCTGTTACGGTGGCTCCTGCTTTTGCCGCCTTGAGAGCGATAGGAGAGACTTTGGCGGCAATCCCGGGAAGAGCTGCTCGTACCAAGGAAACAGCGTGGATAAAAATCCACCAACGAGATTACGTCACTGAACATGTGATGGTCTCATCGGTGCTTTTATTTAATCTGTAAACAATTTTTAGACACGTCTACGACGTCTTGCGTCTCCATCAGACCTTGCGTCTCACATGCAGGTAATGGGTGATTCTTTCGTTGTTGTTATCGACGGCGTTGCCAGACTGATCGGTGAGCCACATGGTAATTTCCGAAATGGGGTTATCATGGGATAATAAAAGAACGGATCTGGACGAATTTGCAAGAGTGAACGTGGAGGGACGTTAAACGACGTGGAATAAATCACGTTGGTGGCACAGCCCACGGAATCCTTGGGCGATCGAAAAGTTTATGAGAATGCTATTGACGTCGATGATGTTGACAGGCAGATCTCCCTCGTGTACTCCACTGCCGTCCACTATAATGCCTGCGTTAAAAGATCCGATCGAGTTGGCGATGTCAAATCCCACCACGTATCCTTCCGAGAGTGTGATTCTGGTACGAAGCTTGGAGTAATTTGTCTCGATTTTGAGGTTCGCTGAGGTATCTTTGTTGGCAATGATCAGTCGTGAGATTTGACGCACCGACGTCTGTGGTGTTGTACCCACCTGAGGAAATCGTGATCGTCTTTCGGCTGATATGAGAGCGATTTCTTACGACGATTTTTGTTCGGGTTTCAGGGGTGGATTATACCTAACCGTGGACGTGACCGTCTTCGAGTCGAACAACAGCGTAGTATCGGTGAGAGCTATTCGGAAAACTCTTTATCAAGTGCTCGTACAAAATTCGATACTGATCTGACGTCACCGGCTGTTGATTCAAAAGATGCTTGAGAATTTCCACCATTTCGTTGTCGATCTCCACACCGACATTTCCCGCTAGTTTCGAAGCAATCAGCAGCTTGAGTCGAGAGACGATCTCGGCAGGGGTATGAAAGTAGCGGATGCCACTTCCTTTCTTTTGGCACTCAACCTCTTGTGGTTCTGAATGCCATGATTTAAGCCTGCCAGTTATTCCTGACTGCTGCGCTTGCTGCTCAGACTTTCTTTACTCGCTCTTGTTCTAAGTAATCTCTATAAGCTTTCTCTCTTTTGTCAGCTATAGGCTTAAGTTTCTTGTTCATATCTTTTAAATCATCTGTTATTTGTGTCATCTTAATTCCCTCATCATCATCCTTTTTTGGTACTATATTTAGCACGTACATCCCATACTTTTTGTTTACTTTACCAAGGAACGTGATGCTTCAATGTCGAAATAATCTTCATCCAAAGTTGTGCCTTTCCTTTATAAACATTTTTTCATGGCTGGTACTTTATTTTCATAAAAATCAGATAACCATTCTAAGCTCGAATCAGGATCTGAATCCTTTATCTCATTAGTAATTTTATAAAAAGACTCCATAATTTTATTTGTTGCATGTTCGCTAAGTAAACTGACTTTGTCTTCCTCTTTCTGCAACTGCTCTTCTGTGTCAACGAAATTACCCTTCTGCTCAAGCATCTCTTCCAATTTTGCAAGTTCTTTTATCTTTCACAGTCTTGCTTCTTCCAGTACAGCTTCTTCTTTTATCTTTTCAGTCTGTTTTCTTCTTTTAACCTTTTCAGTCTGTCTTTTTCTGCTTCTTTTACTCTGATTTATTTTAAAGTTTAGCTTCTTCTTGTTTTAATTATTTAAATTTGGCTTCTTCTTCTCTTTTTAACTTTTCAAGTTTGGTCATCTCTTTCTTTTGTAATCTTTTTACGCCTTGCTTGTTCTCTCGTCTTATCTTCTTCCTCTTTTATCTTTTCGAGTGTAAACTCTTCCTTTTTTATCAGCTTAGTGTCTTTTTTTCCCTAATCGCTTCTTTGTTTTTTAGAGGTGGAAGGTTCTTCCTCAACTGGCAGTGCTAACTCCTCCAACAACTATTGTTGCTGACGCTGAGTCGTTTTATCCTGATTTTCATCGTACTTCGTCTTAGGCTCTTCATTGGTAATGATGATTGGTTTAAACAATTCTTCAGCCACATCGCTCTGAAAGGGCTGCTGGCCTATTTTGTCCTCGAGTACGCGTTCACGTAAGGTTGCCCGCTGTTCGATAAACTTTTTGAGGATATCCTCACTTTGACGACGTATTATAACTTTCTTGAACGGCATGGACGATGTTTTCCTCGATGACATATTCTAATCAGTCAGGTAAAATTCGTCAAATCCCTTGCGATAACGTTCCGGAATCGTTTCTGCGTCGCGATGAAACGTCATAAAATCGCGCCTGGACGACGTCGCTTCGGTATAGCAGTCTTTGTATTGTCGGGGTTGATGCCCCTGCAGTGGGCTCTCTCGATCGCGTCCACGTCTCGGTTATCCGACCCAGAGAAAAGGATAAAACATCCCGTGTTACGTCGGATGTATTTGGGGACGTCATAGTACGACTGAGTGAAATAAATACTGTTGCATCATTTGTGTCGCGACAGCGAAAACTACTCGCAGATTTTGATGATGTCAATTGTGGGACGAATTTTTTTCTCGTCTGGATCCGCGATCGTGAAGACATCTCTGGCAATATCCACCATCGAATCTCCATTGGCATCGTTGCCGACTGCATCACCAAAAGTGGTCATCGTGTTGTATTTGTCATGATGTGGATTGAGCGAGCACAAAATGACTCGATCGTACTCGAGCGTGTCGTTGAGAAGCATGTTCATGAGTAGGTTGGTCATGCTACGACCAGTCGGACCCACGATCATGTAATGACAGTCCGGCATCAAAAAAGTATGTGGATGCTCTGGACATTTTTCCTTCGTGTCGAAGTTAATGATGTTCATGGTTTATATAGAATTCACGTAGTGAATTAGAATGTCGTATACTACCTTTGGGACGTTGATCGACTCTGGAAGCAATTCCTCGTCGGGCGACTCTGCTTCCGAACGAGCAAAACAGTCAGCCGCGCTAGTGATTCCATGACGGGTCACCTCAACATGTGTGGGCACGGTCTAACCAATGTCGAAGATATGAATCATCCACCTCCTGACGCCAATGCCGCACGTTGGTCTCACATGAACCTACTCGCAGAGACGAAATTATCGCTGTCTGGTGGGACGATGACAGGCAGCATCAACGTGAACGGTCTATGCTTGTACAGGCTTCCAGCGGTCACAACAAGGTCTTCTGAATCTGTGAGAACCTCCGATATGGATGTGGCGCTGGTGACCAAATTCGATAAAGCTGTAGGAATAATCAGTGGCAACGGGCAGTGACTGGAACGTTATCTGTCTCTGGTCAAATGACGAGTGACCTCACCATGATCTCTGCGATATCTGGTACCACATCCAACAATCCAAGACGAGTGGGTGTCAGTGGAGGACTCAACACGAGATCAACCATGATCTACCATTTTGGAACTCTGGATCGCTCCATCTACGTTGATAGAGGTGTCAGTGGAAATTACAGTCTGATCAACTTGCATACGATAGAAGGGTTCCGCTTTATAAATACGACAGTTTAACCTCTGCTGATCGTGAGCGATGCCATCATCCATTTGTATAGGGTCATGTCCATGGGAAATAATAACTCTGTACGGATTACCTACCACATGGCCCACCACAGATACAACTCAAGCGATTTCGTATGGCCAGCTCAACTTGCTTGGAGGAATTAAGTTATCAACGGCTGATGGCACTATGACTGGAAATCTGGCCATGTCAGGATTAAGGTGACTGGTCTTCCCACGACGGGAACACCTTCTCAAGACAAGCAAGTGATTGACTACGCGTTGGCTTAGATGGGAGTATCCATGACGGGTGATCTCAATATGGACTACAATAAAATTTTCATGCATTCCACGCCCGTGAACACCATCGACATCGTCAACAAACTTTATGTGGATGCACGTCGCGTCAAAAATAACCATGGCCACATTCCAGCTGGAAATCGATCTGGATTTTGTGTCACAGCGTCGTCGGAATTTTCGGACTCGTATTGTGCTTGGATGATATTCGCCAATCATTTGACACCATCCGATTATGGCGACGAGTGGGCGACTGCTGGATGCAGGTGCACCTTCCCATCCAGTCTCTACATGGAAATTTCAGCCGCGTGGAGAAAGCATCGACACACAGAGAATTCTCACGTGGAGAATAGAATTCATTAAGCTGGATACGACCACGGATATGTTATACGCTGGAATCACCATCATAGGAACACCACTACAGAAATTTTATGTATCCACCACCACAACAAAATATATCGTATTTAAATTTTGGGTGGTGACAGCTTAACCTTCCAATCCAGGTCTGAGTTATTTTCAGATTTTTACTTTGGAGGATCTTATCTAATGTATAGCCATGGCGGAAATAGTGCGTATAGCTACTGAGCTGTACCAGGTTTTGTTCGGCGATGAGTACAGACAGGAGCCAACGTACGCTAACGACGACCAGCACGTGTTAAAGCAGACGATCGGAGCACATGCAGATATCAACGCGGTGAGAGAGACCTCTAAATTGTCCATAGAAGATGCTTATGAACTATGGAAGAACGATGACGTGAAGCGGTCTCTTCTGTCGGTGAGACACATGCGGCAGGGACAATTCAGAGAGGTCATAGATCGTAACTGGGCAGTCTCCAAATTTTGTTAGGATCGAGAGTCCTCTAGATTGGTGAAAACCATCGAAGGCATCGTCCAAAATATCATTCATGAACTACATCCACGCGTCTTGGATAACCTCTTGAAAGCGGGGCATGTCAAGCGACGACGATTTGTTCAAAAGAAAGACGACGATGCCCACAGACAAAGATCACGACTGCATGGACACGGTGGTCTCGAGAAAGCGTTTTAAAGGAGATAGAAAACTCAGGGACGCTATCGAAAAGGGAAAGTTTTTCCATCAGGTGGGACTGGAGTGCGAGGACGTAGATGCGATCTTTGCAGTGATGGCTCTCGAAGACCGTTCTGCGGGTGAGTGAGGCAGTGACGATGAGGAGTCGATGGACATAGATTAAACCAATACATATTTATCTATGCCGAACGTAACTTATTTGACACGAACTTGATTGCAGCCGCGTATAACTATTTAGAAAGTCTCAAGCTGACCGATCGTTTATTTGAGTACACGTTGCAAGAGGTGAGTCAGTTTAAGATGGGACATTTTATAGATGTTCCAGAGGCAGAACTGAAAATAAAGAAAAAATTCAGGATAGAAAATTAGAGGTACACAAATACATCGTCAGTATGTGGTCTAATAAGAAACTGATGAAAGAAATATTTGAGTATGAAAAAACGAATCTTAACGTGGATAGGATAGCTATGATGCTTTATGAAATTTACAAATATCACCAGCGACTCGGCGCTACTAGTGAAAAACTGGTTCTTTCTTGGAGGAGATTATGCTACGAGTTGATCCTTATACACTTCCTTCTTGGTAAAACTAAATCAGATCAAAGCACTAAAACCACTAAGGATTATCACCTCTCCGCTGGTCGTTCACCATCCAGAAAAATTGAAGGATATAAAACATAGAATGTTCAGTGTGATAAAGTTTATAAAATTCATGACAGAACATCTGCTTGATCCTAAAATGTATTTCATGAGCTTAGTCGAGCATGATTCTAGACTTTAACCACATCGACGAAAACTTGTCAGCGTAGCAGCGTCGTGAACTAGAAGCGTACTATCGCTATTATTATCGACGAGCGTACGTCTACAAACATGCCTACCGACGTTATAAACGCATCTTGAGAGTCATTTCAATGATTCCGTTGATGGTGATGGTGACTTGTGTCATTTCCACGGGCGCCTTGGGCAATCCGCTGATGTTGATTTTGTGGGACAGGAGCTGAAGACGCTGATAAAACATCTCGTGCCGCGCTCAAAGGCCAAAAACAAATTGTACCAAACAAGCCATGTTGGCCTATCAGAAAATGTTGAAGAAACTACGGTCGTATCTTCGCGGGGCTTCCTTCGACATGACTTTGTTGATCAGGGAAATGAGAACCATGGATGACCTCATCGTGGACATGGTACGGAAACAATGCACGACTCTGATTCGATTCGAAAAAATATTTGATTAGAAATATAAAGAAAATGCCTGACGAGGAAGCCTTTGTGACCGAAGTGGTCTTGCACGATGCGGAAGCACTCTACAAAGCCTTCGCCACGGTATTATGAAATAACGTTCCAGTGCACATCGAACTGACGTTGACAAAAGCTCAAGGAATGTTGCTTGGGCAAGTCTTACTGACCCGAGACCAGCGAATAGACCTGGCTTAGGATGGCATCGTCAAAATCTACTGCGACGAGAATTTGATCCGACAGCACTGCATGCAATGTATGAGTGAAAAAAAAATGAAAAAGATTTTAAAATTATCTTAATATAACATCATGGAAATGGACGAGGGTATTGAGATGAAAGAAGACGATACGAGATACATGATCTACGTCATCGTGGAAAACAAGGAAGATCTCGGCGTGGCTATCATCAACGCGTTTCATCTCAATATCGACATCCGAATCAATCTCACCCTGACCAAAGTCATAGGGACAGGAAGCGACCTCGTTCTGCTCACAGCGGCACAGCAAAAAACGATCTACGACACAGACACGCTCAACATGTCCTACGATAAAGAACTCCTGTTCAAGCACTGCATCTCTTGCATGCATCGAGAAGACCTCCTCAAGTTGCTGTATCGATCCTCGTAAATAAAAAAGGATTTAAAACATGGTTTTAGATATATTTTTGGCTATCCGCTAGGTCTTATGTCCAAATTGCACTACTGATTATCTGAGGTAAGGTGAAAGACAGAATAACCGATGGGGACCACTCCACGATTAGCTTCAAACACAAACCGATGACGGTACATTGTCGCCCGTACTCCATTGACAAACACGTACACGAAGGAAAAGCCCGTCGTGCTAAACCTTACCGAGTGTCTGATTTCCGTCCGTACGCTTCCTTGTTTGCTTCGTAACGACTAAACACGAGATGGACCTTCCACTGTGAAACCATGCTTTCCTGCGTTGTACTTGATCTTCGCCAAACACTCGTTGAAAATCTCTCAATGATTTTTGGGTTTCAGAGTCGTTCTGGCTTTTTCGTAGTAATATTTAATCGCTCGTTTATTATTACCACCCCAACGTTGACACACTTGGAGTTGACCTCGAATACTTTCCTGACATCCCAAGCAGGGTTTCATTCCTGGACTTCTACGCTTGATCAACGCATAATGCTGAGCGCAGTATTCTCTCGTACAAGACCTATTTCACATCTCCGTACTACCCTGAGGCAGCCACACATACTTTTGAGTTCCACGTAGAGGTATTGTGCTATATAATACGCATTAAATTTTTATGTCACAAAATGAACAAGCAATTAGAGAAACAAATATAGGACTCTGATATAGCATCTCCACTGATGCAAGGATAGACCAAAATCTTGTCTTGAGTTAAAATTAACAAACAATCAGAGGAACAAATACCTGGATATTATATAGCATCTCCACTGTTGCAAGGATAGACACAAATCTTATCTTGAGTACAAATTAACAAGCAATTAGAGAAACAAAGTACTAGACTATTATATAGCATCTCCGTTGTTGCAGGGATAGACCAAAATTTTATCCTAAGTAACAATGATAAGTAGAATTCTGAATCGGGTTATTGCCGATCCGGGAAGAGATTTTATCCTTCGTCATGATCTCGCTCGACGACTTAAAAAGCATCGCTCAGTCGATGTCAGGATTTCCGATACCCTATCTAAGGTCGAATGCAGCTCTGCATGAACTCATCGAGAGCGTCCAAAGAGATATCATCGCGATATCGAGAAAGGATCCTGCACATCGTAAGCTCATCCGCGAGTACAAAGCGATCGAAGGACGAAAGATCATCACCGCTCAGCAGTACTTGAAGCAACTGCGAGACCAATACAAAGCGCTCACGGGAAAAACCGCTAAGCCTTCCAAGCTCCTTCGTCTTCAGCATGAGATCCTAAGTCGATCAAGACGAACTACTATCGAAAAGAAACTACCGAAAATCGATCCACATGATCAGGTCACGCATCTTCCACAACCAAGACGTGATGAAAAGCGTACGGAGGTGCTGACAAAGGATTTATTTACGATCATTTCAGCGTGCTTCAACGCGGAGTCGACAAACCACTCCTGTAGCGGATTTTACATCCCACCGTCCAAGCAGAACTACGTACACACATCGCCATCAAACTCGGAGTTACCTTCAACATTCAAATGGTCAAGGAACTCAAAAGTGTCGATGTTTGGATCCAAGTCGCTCATCGTGTATCGCAATGATGATTTCAGTCACATCGTCGAGATCACCTGGTCGTTTATCCAGCGTCGCATCGAAGACTATCAAGAGTCGAGATCGGCTTGGATCGTCGCCGGAGTCAATTCTACCTCGTTTCAAACTTCTGAATTCACACCGTTGCGTGGAAGTAAGTACGTGTCCCTTCCCAAATCCGTCTTGACCACCAAGGTGTGCATCAACGTCAAAAACAACGACGACTTGTGGCTACACTTTCGACGCTACATCCCGCTGAGGACAGTGCCGATCGAGTCTCCAAATACAAGACGTATTTTGATACCCTTAAAACCACCGGAATACACTTTCCAGCAGAGGTCAAAGACGATCTTAAACTAGAATCACTCAACGAAGGACTTTCCATGAATGTCTTCGGACTCGATAACAAAAAGGAAGACGATAAGCAGTTCGTGGTTTATGCACTGCTGATCTCCAAAGAGCCTCACGGCGAAGCATCAATTTACTTCATTACCAGGACCACGTCGTGTACATCAGAGGCTTCAGTCGGCTATGTCGATCTCAGTACACCCATCATAAGAATCATGGCTATTTCTGTTATCGTTGCTAACAATGCTTCCACAACTTGCACGACTTCACGAACACATCTTGTCGGGACACTGTCAAAAGTTACAAACGGTACAAATGCCACACGATGACAGACTCAAGTTCGAATATCACCACAAAAAAGTACGCTTACACGTTTTACATTGCCTTCGACTGTGAATCTGCATTGGAAAAAGTAGAAGGACCCTCGCCCGATCCTAGCCGATCTTTTACTCAGGTGTAACATAAACACGTTCCATGCTCGATCGGGTTTAATGTATGCTGTTCCGCCGATGATCCCTATCTTCGGAGTATCTTCAGCATCGTGGCGAGGATTGCATTCCGTGGTTCTTTGAGCAGCTCGCGATGGAATTGAAACGCATTCAGGAGATGAGAAAATATCCAGCACCAACCATTTCACTCACTGCACAACAGCTGCATCAACATAAGACAGCTCAACAATGCCACATCTGCGAGGAACACTTTAAACCACATGACACCAAAGTGAGAGACCATTGCCACATCACCGGTCACTGTCGAGGAGCTGCTCACGCCGGCTGCAACTTACGCTTCAAAGACCAAGATTTCCTTCTGGTCATTGCTCATAATCTGCGTGGGTACGACTGTCATTTCATCGGGGCCGCTCTCAATCATCCACGAGTCAAACCGGTTCTCGCCGCGGTTGGAACTAAAATCAAATGCATTCCCAACAATTTCGAAAAGTACATGTCGATCACCATTGGGCCTTTCTGATTCATCGACTCGTTTCAGTTCATGTCCACGTCGCTGAAAGAATTCGCTAAACACTGTCCCAAGTTTATCCACCTCTACAAGGAATTGGGTCACCAGGCTGATCTTCTCAAACAAAAAGGAATCTATCCTTACGAGTACATCGATGCCTCCTCACGATTCAATGAAACGTGTCTACCCCCTCAAAAAGACTTTTATTCTCCTCACAGCTTGACCGGAGTCACTGATGAGGAATACCAATACGCATGCAAGATATGGGACGAATTCGACTGTCACTCTCTGAGATTATCACGATATTTATCTCAAAACGGATGTGCTCCTGGTCGCGATATCTTCGAAAACTTCCGACGCACGCGTCTGAGTCATTACCAACTCGACCCACTCTGGTATTTTTCCTCACCTGGACTCTCCTGGGACGCAATGCTCATGCTCACCGGAATGACCTTAGAGCTTTTCACTGATCCGGACATGTTCATGTTCACCGAGCAGATGATTCGTGACGGCATCTTTCGTCATCAGTACAAAACACGCTGTGACAACAACAAATACACGAACAACTACGACCCGATCAAACCACCAGTTTACATCCTATACCTGGACATAAACAATCTCTACAAATGGGCAATGTTACAGCTTCTTCCCGAGGTAATTTTCACCGGATCAGCGAGGAACAATTCCTCGAATAAAGACAGGCATGATACGTCGACAACTATGGCTATTTCGTCGAAGTCGATCTTACCTACCCAGAACACCTACACAACCTTCACAACGATTATCCCTTCTGCGCTGAATCCATTCTTGTGGACATCTTGATGCTGTCTCAGGAACAACTACGACAAAAGAAACAGTGCGGACTCGGACACGCTAAGGTAAAAAAAAAATTCATGCCTAACCGCAACCACAAAAAACAATGCAAAATGCATTATCGTCTACTCGAACCAGCTCTCCAGCATGGACTCGTTCTCGACAAAGTGCATCACGTGCTTAAGTTCAAACAATCTCCGTGGATGAAACCTTACATCGATCTCAATACGATACAACGTGCCAAAGCCAATACCAACTTCGAAAAAGACTTCTTCAAACTCATGAACAACAGCGTCTTTGGATTTGCATCAACATCGAGAACTCTTCGACGGCAACGATTATCCACGAGACCATCCCATCCACTGCGACGACAACACAAAAAGTCATTGGTAAGTTCAAAGATGAAACGTGGATTACTCATCAGGGAATTCATAGGGCTTCGATCCAAAGTGTGCTGCATCACACGTGATGATGACATTCTCATGAAAAAAATCAAAGGAGTCAAAAAAACACCGCCAAAGTAGTCACCCCGCAACATTATTCACAGTCACTGCATGGACACATGATTTACTACTCCATGAGAACTTTCCGATCACAAAGACACAACATCTCCACCACAGTTAACAAAAAATGATTAAGCCCTTTTGACGACAAACGATACTCCACCGATGGCAATCACACGCTCGCTCATGGACACAAAGACATAGAAAACCCACAGTG
Organism: Megalonaias nervosa; assembly: GCA_016617855.1. Taxonomy (NCBI): domain Eukaryota; kingdom Metazoa; phylum Mollusca; class Bivalvia; order Unionida; family Unionidae; genus Megalonaias; species Megalonaias nervosa. The sequence continues at coordinate 38,074 of JAECUM010046087.1, forward strand.
ACCGTTAACCCCGTGACAACTGCGCCAGAACCGGCAATCGATCAACGACAAGTGAGCCAAAAACGACCTTTCCAGGGACACGTGAGCCAGAACCCTTATGTAAAGAGCATAGGTGAGCCAGAACCCCCATTTTATTTAATACTTGCGTGTATCAGGATGGTGTTGTTGTTGTTGTTGTTGTTGTAGGGTTTAACGCAATTTTTCAGCACACGATAGGCTATACATGGCGGCCAGTATTAATGGTGGAGGAAGAACCCGGGAAAACCCCGGAAAGAACCACCAACCCACGAGAAGCTACTGGCAAGCTGTATCAGGATGAACGCGCGCGTACACACACACACACACACACACACACACACACACACACACATAGAATCCAGAGACATGTGCACTTTTAAAAGAGGCTGTTGACTCAAGGATAAGGAGATCTTTCCACCAGTGGTGAGAGCCGCAATCGAGCTGTTTATTTACAATTTGATTTGAAAAATTAAGCAGTTATGGGAAACCGTATCACCCGATTTTGATGATCCACATACACAACATGCATATACATTTTAAGTTGTAAGATAAAAGACACGGGTATAAAACATTCAAAATTTTAACACCGGCAAAGATGGAAAAATAGACCCCAAAATGCTCTGTCCTCTCTTTTTCTCGATGTGGCCATTCTCTCTCTCTCTCTCTCTCTCTCTCTCTCTCTCTCTCTCTCTCTCTCTCTCTCACGCACACACACACA